>JACJUY010000784.1:166751-179098 GCA_014220935.1 Platorchestia sp. MABIK
CCTGAACTGATCTCCGCAATAAAACCGCGACCTAAACTGGTCTCCGCAATAAAACCGCGACATGAACTGATCTTCACAATAAAACCGTGACCTGAACTGATCTCCGCAATAAAACCGCGACCTGAACTGATCTCCGCAATGAAACCGCGACCTAAACTGGTCTCCGCAATAAAACCGCGACCTGAACTGATCTCTCCGCAATATAACCGCGACACGGAATGATCTCCCCAATGTGACAGCAGCACGATGTGGTGCGTGCAATGTCACCGCGACATGAACTGATCCTTGCAGGTCACGTGACTTGGCGCGTGCTCACCGACAAAATAGGCACATACCAAAAAATGCGATTATGAAAAGATGCAAGCAAAATTTCTGGTCTACAGGTTCTCATTACGTGAACTCATAAAGTCTGATTTAACTAAAATCTGAAACCTTTTACAATAATCTATGTAGCGATTTACATTCTTCGAACGTTCTCTAAATTTTTAGTTGCGGAATACTTGTCACACGTTTTCAAAAATGATGAAGAATTCTATCGTTTTGATTCAAATTCTAAAATAATTTTAACTACAGTCTCACGTGACGCAGCTTGGTTTAGAGAACAGTTTTGCGCAAAAAAATGTCGTACAACTGAATCATAGATAAACCGAAGACAACTGCTCACAATTTGTTGTTATAAAAGGCGATGCTTTAATTCCGTCGAGCTATCTTCTTGAATTTCTAAGGCATAAATTTAAGAAGTTTCCTAGATTAAAAACGTGATGGGGGAGCTGGTAACATATATAATTGCTGCGAGCAATGCGTCGACGAACTGTTGAGTAAAATGTAAATAACTGAAGAAGAATGGAAATACTTAACAAGCTTTCAGTAAGCTTGTATGTAAATCGAAAATGTGAACAAGTACCTCGTCAGAAAGCTATGAACATCGCAAAACTAAGAAACATAAAATCTCGGTTCGATTGAGCGAATTGAAATAACTTCATTACATACCTAGACCTGATTCAAAAAAGTAAATCATTATTCATTTTGACGCTAAATTTTGTATGAATTCATTTTAATTGATCATCATACCTTTGTCAACCTTAGAGAGTGACAGCCATTTAGGATTTAATGTTTGCTTAGTATAATTTGTTATTAAAAGTACTTGTACTAAAAGCCCTTATTACAATATGGTTTATCGATGATAGAACTTAGCGTGCAACACCAGAAACCTCAAAAAATTCAATTCAAATCGAATTCTTGACACTATTTTCCTCGGAGAATATTGGGCGCAAGCGTTGGTATTTGCTGACTTGAGATATTTTCACTGGCTCAGCTCGTTCAAAAATGCTTTCGATTCAAAATTTCCTCACGTGTGCAGCCAATGAAATTAATCTTCACTTCTCTCGATCATAATAAGAAGTTTTCCTTCAGCTAAATTTATAATGAAAAGATGAGCGCCTATGCGGTCACCAGCGCTTGTTGTCTCGCTAAGCCTTAAATAGCACAACACATGTAGAGCGAGGCGTGACGCAAGTCAAGTGGTGAGAAATAAAAGGTTTAATTCATGATCACAATTTTGATGAGGGCGATTCGATTCAATGTATTTTTCCTTTATACTCATGCAAGTCGCCATCTCATTTACTCGTCATGGTTGACACTAGAGGATGTCAATGGTAAAACTCATCGGATGAAGATGGAAGCAATAAAAGTAATCTTGATCAAGTCTCCTTGAGACTATACTGTTCGCCATCTCACGTGTTTGTCCCAGTTGACAACAGATCGAGTCCTAATGAAGCTACACAGGTCGATACCACAACATGCATGCAGATGGGTTGATAAAATCTCACGATACCATACAGGTCGATAACACAACATGCATTCCTCTGGGTCGACAATAGTCTCCATGAAGCTCTATACCAGTCGATGCCACAACAAGCATGCACATGGATTGTCAGTGGAGTCTCCATGAAGCTATGCAAGTCGATGCCACAACAAGCATGCACATGGATCGTCAGCGGAGTTTCCACAAGTCTATTGATGCCGCCACCACAACACTCGCCCCGGCAGGTAAGCAAGCAACGCAGCGAAGAGCAACAGCGCGGCACCACGTGCAGCGTCGGCTAACATTAGCTCGAGCGTGGGTCTCCGCTGCTCTTGTTTCTGCCAGCAGTGTTAACGCCGTGCATTTTTTGAAACACTTACTCCCTTCCATAAATGGTCCATGCTCAGCAATGACGTATTGATGCTTTCAGCTTTATGATTTACTTTTCTGTACTTTCAATGTTTCATCAACATTTCACTCAGACTCATCAACTTATATTTTGATGATACGAAACTCTCCCGCATGTTGTTAACCGAGCGAGATCGAGTTCGACCGAAAGCTGAAGCCCGATAAATGAGTTTCAATGACAAATACTCAGTAATGAATGTACATTGGAAGTAACCATCAGCACATCGTGCAAACTATGACTGATACTCCATAAGCTGCAGTATATAACAAAGAGAATTGGGTATAATCGTCTGGTATGCCAAATTATCAAATCAAGTATTTTAAATACAAGTATGACAGACAAAAAAAAAGTCATAAATATAGGCATGATTCTAGGTTCCATAGCAAGACACTTCGACCTATGCTGCTAGCATAACACTCCTATATGAAGGCCTGCACCTAGCATTGTAATGCAGCTTGGTCCTCTGCTTTGCTACGAGATATCAAGAAAATGGAGATAATTCTACAACAAAACAACGTAAATAATTCTAAAATATAATAATTCATTTAAGAGCAGCGTCTTCAATGGACTGCACTCATTTCTCATGAACAAAGAAAATAGCCAGATCAATTAATCCACACCAATAAATAACTTAATTGTTTAATTACTGATGTTAGCCTGAAAGTGCTTTTCGGCATTGAGAACTACGTACGAACGAGAAAAAACGGTAGGAAATTAATGACTACAAATTCAGGTCAGCCCCCACACTAAATTTCTTTTCAGTTCGAACTCTCAAAATATTAAGCCAACTACTGGGAAATGTTATCTATACACAGCATTTACCTATGATAACCAATAATGAATAGGAAATCGTCCAGCATACGGAGGTGCGAGGGTCAACTGGATTTCCAGAGACATGAAGAAAAAACATAGAAAGCGTAATTATCAGGCAGTAACAAAATGTTTCTTTAGCGACATTTCATTGGTATTGAGTTATCCGATAGTAGAGTCAACATAGTATGAACAAATAACCCGTCTTGTATTGGTGCTAATATAACACAGAATAACACAGAAAAAATTTTTGCCAAATTATGGGAAGACACTTCTACGGTCCCTTGTGTCAAAACTGCAGGTAAGATAATTGTATGTGAAAATTGACGGCCATAGGTAAGTGTGAATGTTATTATTTCTCATCTACATTTACTTTAGTGCCTGCGCGTGACTGTTTTCGTGTGATACCATTATTTTGACCACTCGAGAATGGGGCATTCGACTCATTTCTGGGGCCATATTATTTTCAATAAAATCATGTATTTCTCAGTTAGGATTTGAATTTTGAATCTCCTCATCTGCTGCATATGACGCTCAATGGGCAAAAATTCTCACTTTAAAGACTTCCGCCTGCCCAAGCTCCGCCCACTTTACCGTTTAGGGCATGCTACATCACCCCTTTGCCAAAAAAATTTAAAAATTTAAGTAATGCTTAGTTTTGAAAGAGCAAAAATGCTAATTCCCATCCCAACACGAATGTTGCAAATTCGCGTTTCAATGCATTGACGTTGCGCATCACAGTGGAGCAAAAAGAAGAATGTACTCATACACTGCACATCAGTAATAAAATCTTACATGTAATTATGGCTCTGCACGAAGTCTGAAAGTATGAGTCCAAAGGATTCCACGAGTTATCGCAAATAATGACGCAACACACACATTCGGACAAAAACTAAAAAATGAAATACTGTTGGAAGAAATTAAGGACCCACACGCGTGAGATCACCAGATAGTCCGAATTTTCCCTCTCAACTTTCTGATTTGAAGTCAGCAGGAGTGTGTCGCAAATTTGAGAATTATGGTGCAAATGATGCGCGAGTCACCTTTTCTTTACAGAAGTTAACAGCGTAATGGTGGGATGATTGACTTATCAATCTAAGGCAGAACCGATGAGTTTTATCATTTTATTTATCTCTACAGAATAGAAACATACATCGAGTGCTCCAATCTCAGTGATAATTTTCAATACCATTTTCGTACGTCATACTCACATGCCCACACGCACACACACACGCACACGCGCGCGCGCGCACACGCACACACACCACACATCACACACATAAGGTCGGATTTTGAATTTCAGTGACATCTTTCGGGCATTAATCTCCAGGTTTTCATGCAGGAAGTAAATCTCCGAACACAACCGCTAAAGTTCCACAGCTCTGAAGTGTTTGATTGATTTAGCAGCAACCATTATAAATTAGCCACTGACGTACGATAAAATAGATAAAAAAACTACGCTAAACCATGTGCCTTCCTCATTCCTTTTTAATTGAAACCATGAAACCGATTGGTAAATTAGAGTACATTAGTTGTTAATGTTCTCCGTTCACACTAGTTAGATTTTAGCAATGATAGCTAGATGCATGGTTTTTCATATTTTTTGTAGCTTTGACAACAGCAAAAGATCTTAAAGCAGTGATTTTGAATTTGGTCAACTTCGCCAGCTTCACTTCATACAGGTAGAGTCGAAACTGCTTCTTCAACATGCATGCTCTCACATAGCAGGGACTATATTTTCATGCAATTGATGTACTGGCAGCGTAACAGCTAGCAGCGTTAGTTCATCTAAGTCAACTTATACGAACTTCAGCTGCCCGCTGTATCGCAAAGTACAGGGAAAATCTGATTCCGTGAGTTCCCGCTAGTGATTCCAATAACGGTGAATTCGTTCTGATAATCAAATTATTGTAATATGTGTGATTGCAGAAACGTATGATACCACTGGAATGCTTATAAATTGAACAGTTCGAGCTACCTACCGTGGTGTAGCAAATACTGATGTATCACTCATGTTGACAGAAATCTTACTTAAGACGATGAATTCCATTCAAGGAGCTCTTTTATATCCCGGTTCCTTTTTCGGACAAAATTTTATTTTAGCACTGTCATTTACCGCTTAGTAATTGTCCAGTTGACACGGAGGATTAAACCTTAGCTCATGCCACAAAATAATTATATTCCTCAAAGAACACAGTCCCACGGAACATTTGAACTCAAAACACTTTCTCTACAATTATTGATCATAAAATATTACGATCTTCTTTTAAGTGGAAAAAGTAATGAAATTGAGCCATGAAGCGGAGCCATGGGTATAGCATTTCCAAGGGTAGTAATCAACTACTCTCCATGGTTGCTTGTATTGGTCGGAAAGTAGATACATCTTATCGTAATTTGAAACGACACTAAAGCGTTGGCAATTGCAAAATTTCACGACGCAAGTCGTCTATTTCCATAATGCAACACAAGATGACCAATAAGTTAAATTTTTTCAAACGTCGAGGATTAAATCAGATTGAGTTACCAAACAATGCCGAAAATTGATGTTATAATGCACGCTATAACACAAGGATGAACTAAAAAATTAGGTTGGGCAATGGGCACGCATTTAAAATTTGTAATTCCTTACTTTTCGAGCGAACTCTACGAGGACGTTAGACGTCCCAGATCCTAGACGATCACAGAAGTTTCTGTTGATAACAAAAATACGATTGAGTGCACATGAAAACGGATCGCATTAATCAAGCGTAGCATGCTCTAGAAATGATAGCTAAACAATAAAAATGTAATATAGCAAATGGCACAACTTTTAGAGTAAAATTCAAAATGGAGTTGAGGTATTGAAGGTATCTTCGTCTACAAGACTAACTGCTGCAAGCAGAGCAATGCAGCAAGAAAAAATCGAAGAGAAGAGAAGCCATGTAAACGCTGTAGCCAAGGACGCATGTCCCACGAGATCGCATTATTTTTCCTACTGTTTTTCAAGCTTCAGCTCGGAAAAATTAGCAGCACCTATGCACTCACGACAGCGTAGGGCTTCTGTTCCACAGCCTAAATGGCGTGAAACAAAATAACGAAGCGATTTAATGTCTGTAAGGAAGCGCTATAAGACAGTTATGACCGAAGTGATCAAATAGACGATGAGTCGGATATTATTTGGCTGACTTGATGAAGGAGTGCGTGCAAAATTGTCAGGCCCCCAGAAAAAATCCAACTTTAACAATTGAGTCAACGATGACCTTTACCCATCACTGTTTGCAGGATAAAGTATAGCTAAGGAGGGCGCATAAATCTCGCACCTCAGTTTTACTGGATACTCATGTCCATTGTTTCACAGGATTAATTCCCTTTTCTTAATTCCATTTTCTTCATTCAAAAAAAATTCTTACATTCCTACAAAAAATACATTTACATTTATGGACGTCTATCCTTTTTTATTTGCTTACGTATTAACTACGTGAGTTTTTTAAGCTCTAGTGCCTAGTTTGGATCATCAGAATATTCAGGGTGCTTCGAAACCAGAATTACGAAATAACACGCCAAGTATAAAATGGTCAAATTAGCCCTTTTTCTTCGTCGAAATTTTCAAAAATAAATTTGGAACTTTGAGATATTAGCGGTTTATTGTTTTTCAGGATGAAATTAAATTACACAATTACTCACAATATTTATTTCCAATTAACTTTATAAAAATTGTTCACAATGTGAACAATTACAATGAACACTTACATCAATGCCCTTTTCAAATCTTAGTCTTGGCGACTGCCGGATATTATAGGAAACACGTCTGGATAGGAAACACGTCTGGCATTTCAGAAATCTCACCAGCAGCCACGACAATTCTGGCCACGAGATCTTCCTCAGATTCAATGGGTGTAGCATGAACAGGGCTACAAGGCTTTTTACCAAATATCACTAAAACTAAATCTTATTAGTGTAAACTCTTTTAGAATAGATGTGTTTGTAACGTAAATTCAAAATAAAATTTCGAGTAATTGTGCAATTAAATTTTTTCCTTAGAAACAATAAACAGCTAAAATTTCGGAAACCCGAATTTTTCCAGAAAATTTCATAGAACAAAAAGTGTTCATTTGAACATTTTCTACTTGGGGTGCAATTTTGCATCTCTTGTTCTCAAACACCCTGTGTAGGAGTTCAACGATTAAAACAAATAGGCGAAGTAGAGAAATTCAACACAGCGTTCCCCCAAGTCATCGTCGACTGACTCATTTTGGAATAAAATGAATTGCAGTGAAAGCATATATTCGTGAGAACGAAACAGAAAGACGCGTAACTTTTTTATTCTGAGAATATATTTGACTTAACTATAATCATAAATGTTCATAAATGTAGAACATGGTTATTCATTTTATACTTTTTATTATCTTCCAATCGTAAGCTTTGAAAATAAAGTGACCTATTCGTAAGGAGAAAATATTTTTTATCTTGTTCAAACAAATTCTTGATGTGGAAAATGTTTTTCTTCCACTGAATTTTCTTCATACGTGTAGCTGCTGGTAATTACTATAGCTGGGTATTAAATCGTTAAGCGTTAATGAACGTAGCAGCCATTGGCGTTAACGACTCATCTTCTAAACTAAATTTTAAAATCATCAACGGACTTCAATCTTCGTAACATTTCACTTCCACAAACTCACGTTTGTTAAACCCCAAAATAAATTTACAATACAGGTAAGCGATATAAGTTTATTCTCCAATTTTAAGTACAAGTGAAGAATCCAAATATATTTCAAGTCACTCCTATTCAAGAATATTATACGACTGTTCAAAAAATTAAAATTCTATCTTACATGATTGTGTTTCGTTTGAAAATCAGATTATATCACATAGAAACATATTATTTTTCCATAAATTTAGAGATCCAGAGCAGTAAAATGATGATGGCAGGCGGATGTAAAGTTTCATCTAAATGGGACCGCTTGTGCCCTTCAGATGTTAAGAGAAGGCTTGCGTACAGTATTGCGTACCTTCCATCATACGTTTTGCCTCATCTGATTAAAAAAGAATGATAACTCCAGGTTCACTGACGTGAGAGAGGCAATGAAGGAATCTGTAAGACAGTACTCAGACGAAGTTATAGCAGAACCTACGAGGAGTAGAATGACTTCTCCATAAGTGTCGTCCAGCTGGGGGAGATACGCAAGACACAGAGACAAGTGAAGAAGAGGGGCCAGCACTTGGTGAAAGAATGGCTGATTGCCTATTAAAAAGAAATGCTCACGGATGCGGGATTCTCTGGTGAAGGACACATTTGTTTTTGGGCTTGTATATCAAGCACAACCAAGCATTCCTTTCTGTGCTGCAGTTGAGCGGATTTTTTTACGGGAATGGGTTATCTGAGATAATCTGATTTTCTAGCGGAACACAATCATGCAGGATAGAACTTAATTGTTTTACCATGCCTTATAACGTTCTTGAGGTGTGACTTGAAATATGTAAGGATTCTACACTTGTATTTAAAATTGCAGAGTCTGAGCACGGGTTCCGGGAAAAACGCCGCCATCTCACAAACTTACTTGACTTCTTTGAAGTAGTCAACCGAATCTTCGGCAGTACGAAAGTCGTTTACCTCATAGATCTTAACTTGACGAAAGCCTCCGATGAAATATCTCACGAAAGACTTATGACCGAAGAGGTGGCCTAGCCTATGGTTCCAAAAGAACTACTCTCAATGGATACGAAACAGGTTTACTGGTCTCACTTATGAAGTAGCGCTTGAAGAGCAATTTAGTCACTGGATGCAAGGAACTACAGGGGTTCCATAAGGGAGCGTTTTATGCCCACTTCTCATCATTATGTGTTTCAAAGCCCTTGACCCTGAATCGTCAGTAAAATTAAGCATTCGTGGATGACATGAAACTTTGCCTTAGGCCGTTTGATGACCGAGAAAGAATTACTTCTCATACTGTCCTTAAACGTTTTTTCAACAGACTCAAAAATGGTAAATGAGCTTTAACATCGGAAATTGCTCAGTAATACTCAATGGAAGTAATATAATGCACTTCCTAAGTACCATGAATGACCCGTCGGTTGAAGTAGGAGACTTACAAAAGTATTTTAGCATTGCTACTACCACAGCCCTCATATTTGAAAAACTACCACGAAAAAGCGTAAAGAATGTGAGCAGAATTCTTGGCATCATGGCAAGAGACTCTGAATACAAGTCATTGGATATTCCACCTCTTTCTATAAAGCACTAGTCCCACCACATCGAGAATACGCATTGCAACTCAGGTCCCCTACCCTAAGACGATATCAACAAAATTAAGACAATTCAGTAAAAAGCATCGAAAATGATTCCAGAACTGCATAACCTCAGCTATGAGTGATGTCTTCAGCTGCCTAAACTTGAACAAAGAAGATTGCGAGGTCAGCTCATAGAGACCTACAAATATCTTTTTGGCTTGCAAGATATTTTCTCAGAAGGGCTTTCTGACACAGAAAATTGTTCAAACGTGAATTAACGGCTGGAAATTAGCAAAAAATCTTTTTAAAGACACCTCAGGCCCTGAATTTTTTTTTATTTTAAATATTCACATCCTGGAACTAGCTCCCTCTAAATTTTACAGCTGCTAACTCGTCGAATACGTTCAAAAATCATTTCGGCCATTACTGGGTTGAAAATCCCCCAGCATTCCAGAGTACGAAGTTCAACTAAAATTCCAGGAAAATTAAAAGAAAATAATGCTAAATACCCCGTTCTTTTGGTGATTTGTTTATTATTCTATAGGTGATGACTACCCTACATGAAAAAAAGAGGTGATCTTGCCTCTAATAATATTACTAACAATGCGAAGAAAACTATCCAATCATGATACCCTACTTTATGTAAAAGTGCGTTTACATGTATAATGTTGAATGATCCTTTGGTGTCTGTGCGAGATGGGTCTGAAGGCCCGGGACTTGGAGACAACCCGAGAATTAGCCACTTGGATTGTTTCTGTTGCATGTTCTATTCTCCAGGGAAGTTGACTGA
Source organism: Platorchestia sp. MABIK (assembly GCA_014220935.1). Classification (NCBI taxonomy): domain Eukaryota; kingdom Metazoa; phylum Arthropoda; class Malacostraca; order Amphipoda; family Talitridae; genus Platorchestia; species Platorchestia sp. MABIK. Next base: position 176,772 of record JACJUY010000784.1, read on the forward strand.
TTAAACCCTAGAAAAATAAGTACCGGAAAAGTGTGAAATCTTAAAAAAAGAGCTTTATTACTTGCTTACTCATAATTACCAGCCTATGTATACTACCTGAACACACGTGCCTCTCGTTACTTCGTACAATAAAATCGCTCAGTTCTCCGAGAGTTCTACTTACGCCTTTGCGAAGTGCTTGCGTACTCAAGAGCACTCAGTGAACAATGTTCCCTGAAATGACACGCATCTGGTGCCTACTGATAACGAAGTTGCATCGCAACTGATAAGCTCAGCACAGAGGAAGGACGCAGTAAAGCTGTTCTATTACTTTACAGAGCAGAACAAGATGGAGTTGCTTTCTCTTTGTCATCAGAGAACAGGCATGAGGTATATGCTCTATCTTCGCGCTAGCCTTATCGACATATATGGTTGATCTGAAGCCTAAAGATAGTCGTATGAAGAGGCCTTATTATTATAAGAGTACTACTAATTTACGCAGTGAATGGAATTTCAAATATACTTCCTCGTCTTGGGAAGCAAAATAAAATGCGGTTTATTCCCATTCGTAGGTCCACAAGCATTCGGTGGCCAAGCTGTCAAAACTTGTAAGGCTTTTTGAGTCCCTGCAGGAAAATAACCCTCGCACAACTTACCATATTAGTTTTTGGGATATGATTTCGTCACCGAAGAACGTAGAGAACACTTTTTAATTTCGACCATGGCCCCTCAGTTTCCTTAGTAATACTCATATTCTGGTTTTTATGCCTATCATACTATGAGGCTTAAAATTAAATCAGATGATTATTGAAACTACTAAAGTAACCTCTCGAGTAAAAATTCAGGAGAGGATTTCAATCAGTTAAGTGACTTGCATATACAACTAGGACAGTTGTCGAATAAATTAAGTTTCCCAAATGTAGAGTGAAATCATAAAAGGCAAAGGAATTGCATCATACTGCTCACCACACTCCCTCAACTGCTTTGGGCACTTTTGGTGCTCTAGCTGCGTCTTCACCTCTGCAATTGGTCAAGTTGCACGCAATGGAAAAATAATGATACATCATTTTTCAATGGCAGAGGAAGTCAGCAATCAATGAATTTGAACCTTGAAGATCAGAGACCATGACGCGTTTCTCGACGCATCGCTTACAATTTTTCACCAAATTAGAATTCAATCGCTTAAAGCTCTTGCTCGTAAATTTATGAAGCATATCAGGCTAAAGAAAAAAAATTATTCTAATGCCTTTGTAAAGTTGCAACGTCCTACATGCAATTTAGAAATGTGATTTCAAAAAAGTATTTATTGAAAACTGACTCTGAAAGTTTTCGATGATATGAAAGCAACTTTGAAAAGTTGTACGACTATTTTATTAATACTGGTACGGGCATATAACACATAATATTAATTCATCAATTAAATATAATGTATAGTAATTAAAATGTAGAACTGACCTTTGTGGTTCTCTGTCCCAAAGAATTGGTCCACTTAGCGTCGCTCAATTCGATTACGTGATGTTCTGCACTTGTGGTTAATTTTGGTCACTTATAGGGAAAAGGAGAACTTCTCAGCTTAGGGTTGAAACCGCTAAAAGAGGTTTGATGAAACTTATATTTCGAAAGTTTGAAAAACGTTTCTTCCATTCAGAGAACTTGAAGCTTTTGAGAAATTGGTCCGAGCCCGTAAACTTAGTTACGGAGCAAAAGAGAGCAACGCGGATCGAGAGCAGGGAGGAAACTTAGCACTGGCAGAACTTACCAGAGCACAGCGACCGTCAAACACAACGCGCAACGACAGAATGACCGGCGCTACGCGGAGGTAGCGGTTCTTTGCCAGCCGATTTCCGAGAATTCTAGGCCGACGGGTCTGAGTCGGACCGATGTTCTGAAAGAAGATGACACACACCTGGTGGTGCTTGTAGACCATAGTGGAGAACGAATAGATAACGTATATTATTCCTCGAATAGGGAGAAAATTTCTCAAACAACAGTGTGAGCCAAGATGCTTCAAGTACCCTCGCAATGTTGTTTTACTTTTTATTCAAATTTGACCTGCATTTGCTCAAGTGTGCTGATTTCCTTGCCCTTCTTGCAAGCACAGGACTCTGGAAGCTCAGAGGGCCTTTAAGAGGGAGTTGCTAAGCGTGTTATTGTTATCGGCAGCTATGACTAGGAAATGACACAATTTTAAGACTACTGCAAGAGCTAATAAAGAATTTGAAAGATTTTCATGCATAGCTCTAACATGCACATCGCTCCACGTGATACTTAAAAATGAAAATTCTTTCCAACAGTCTAGAATAATTATTTCGTGGGCCAAATCAGCTAGAATGTTTTCAAAGCTACTT
>JACJUY010000785.1:11482-30322 GCA_014220935.1 Platorchestia sp. MABIK
ATGCCATTTGCCACTTCAGATGCCATTTGACACTTCAGATGCCATGTGACACTTCAGATGCCATTTGATACTTCAGACGCCATTTGACACTTCAGACGCCATTTGACACTTCAGATGCCATTTGACACTTCAGATGCCATTTGACACTTCAGATGCCATTTGACACTTCAGATGCCATTTGCCACTTCAGATGCCATTTGACACTTCAGATGCCATTTGACACTTCAGATGCCATTTGACACTTCAGATGTCATTTGACTCTTCAGACGCCATTTGACACGTCAGACGTGGCGATCACGGAAATGGGTACGGAGCGATTTTAGTTCGTGAACATTTTGTTGGTTTTTCAATTGAGGAGAATTTTTCCAGTTTTGTTTTGTTTATTTAGCTGAACGCTAACAGTTGCCTGATTTTATTTTCTTTTAAATTTTAACGAAGATATTAACTGATTCAATTATTTCGAGAAGACTTCGAATCGGAAGTTCTCTTGCATCTCAAATTGCAATTGAGAGCTTTTTGTTTCCATTTGTGAAAAATTCATTCTACTTGATATAGAGAAGTTTTGGTACACCAGTTATGATTTGACCATTGTTTTCAAGAAAACATTCATTCAATAATTTGTTTGGTGAATTACGGAGTAAATGGTGGACTGAAAAGGTAAATTTAGAGAGTTCTTAGACTAAAACTGCTCAATTTCCAGTGGTGCCATGGAGAGTTTGTCATTGATATAAAGTGGGCGTCTTGTTCGCTCTTCAGCTTTTCAGCAAAATCTCTCCAGAAGCTTGTAAACCAACTACTGATAATTCTCTCGCTGAGGCTCTATTCTATTGACCGTGTGAATATTCCAAGTTTCTTCTGTTAGTTGTTGGTGCTGTTGTCCCATTTTAAGGTAGATCGAGGAACATTGCATGCTGTTCAACCGTCATGCACAACTTACGTATCGCTTGAGAAAGAAATATTTTAAATCGTAAAATAGTGAAAGAAATATTTTAAATGGTGAAATAGTGAAAGAAATATTTAAATTGCATGGTGCTCTTCCTTCGCGCACGACGTTTAGATCACCTAATGGCAGACCTGCAAGGATGACCCTGTTGACGATGTCGAAGGCAGCTCGCACGCCCGGCGGCGGGCTGTTCATGTACTGTATGCTGCAGTAGCCCCGCTCCTTCCGCATGCACACGGCGTAGTTCTGGAAGTTCTGCTCAACACAAACGGAATTAGCACTCTGACCGCAACGTGCGCCACCGGTGGCCACGGAGGGGATTTTGGTAATGTTGCTGACGCTTCAGTAGTCACAAACTCAATTTTCATAGATACTTGATTAAAGTTAAGTGAATGCATGATCTAGTTCATGTTTGCTATTTTCAATATTGCTTTCTACATTTGACTTCGTATTCGAGTTGAATGGTAAATTTCAGTTTAACCAATTGCGGTCGAAGTGTTGGACAATTTTTTTTCATATTTAAAATTGCAATGGTCGTTCAAGGAAGTTGCTCAGCTGGATAAATGTTTCCGTTAACAGATCTCTGAAATGTTTATGTATTATGCTGATAGAATATTCATTGCTCGTAACGAGTCATTGTTGACTGCGTCGGAAGCGCTCATAGTTGAGGCCTAAAGCACTACATAGTGCATGGTAATATAGTACATAGTACATGGTACTGGTAACATAGTACATAGTACAAGGTACTGGTAACATAGTACATGGTGCTGGTAACATAGTACATGGTACTGGTAACATAGTACATCGAAAGGACATGGTAACATTGTAAAGGATTTTGTGTGGGAACACACCTTGTGTCTAGATTACGCGTTTCCTTAACTCCAAAGTGGTCCCTTCATCCTTTCTCTCTTTGAAACACCTTTGATGCGGCTAGGGCGGCTTAATCTGTGTTAATAATTTTTCTCCCCCAAACTGTCTATGCTGCGTCGCAAAATCTGCAACATATGATTGATCACGTGCCTAATCAATGTATTCTTATCCTTCTGAATGTGACGAAATGTTCTGTGTGCAATGTTGTTAATAATGTATTTTTCCTTCATCAGGTTTCACAAGTCTCTCTCTTCTAAGATAAGAAGATAATTCATAAGCGGAAACTTTGTGCACGACTGGTTATCATTTTGTGAAGTGGTTTTTCTTACACTTCATGCATCGTGAAACTGTAAAAAAACGGGAACATTTGTCAGCGTTAGCACTTAGATATCTCTCTTGTTCGAGAGATTTTTTTAGTACAATACGGCGTTGAATGAAACATGAAAATGCTGTCATCTGCGTGATTGATCACATGTGAGTGAATGCTAAAATGTGATCGAACGCAACTCGGTGGCTTTCATCCTTCACGACTGAGTGTTGCTGGGCCGGCGCAACTAGCAGCTCTCCTTGAATTTGTTCTCGCTTTTTACCCCCAGCAGGTAAGAAATTAATAAATAAGCTTGACATTCTTGGAAAATTACGCCTCTAATGCATGCCCTGTCAGTTTCTGAGCCAGTCGAATTCGTATGAAAATATCACGGGAAGACGTCTTCTCTAAAATTCCGACCAGTTTGATCATCTGTTAGCAATTTACGCCGATGTGGCTATTTGACTGTTGGTGTTAATATCTACCATAAATGCTAGACTAGCCTGGTTCTTGTTAAACCATCCAATTAAACAAACCTGACTTGCACATTTCTTTGATTATTTCTTTTTAAACCCAACAAAACGCAGTTGATTTTAGCTGTCACTTTCAGCTGTATTTGCTCGACCCGTCGTCAGGAACGAATGTATGTATAGTTTCGGAAACCTTTTAGGCCGCACACAAAACCTATTGAAAGCTCGGACTAAAATATTACGTTTTGTTGAGTCCTTACAGGGTAAATGTTCGAAATACTGTAAGCTCGCCATGACGTTCTTTATCTTCGTTATTAGTTGAAGGGTACTCCTATGTACTCACGGTATAGGTGGTCTCCCCGTCAAGCCTGTAGTTGAAGCTGGCGAGGCTATTGGTTGGCTGCTGGTGGTACTGCAGGCAGTTTGAAGGTGGTCTGCTCGGGTTGTCGCATTCGATCTGAGGCGGAATTCAGCATCAAAGAATGATTTAAATGCATGTAAAAAAATTAAAAATTGACTTCTAATAGAATGAATGCAAAAAATAAAAAAAAACTTCTCCTCCACCATCGATAAGTACTTCTACACCGAACAGGTTTTTTGCGAACACAATTGTGATAAAATTTGGTATTTTCCTCCACCAATAAATTATATTCAGTGAACGACACTGTCAAGTGAGTGCTTCAGGGAAGCAATTTCACACAGCAAGACGAGCTGCTCTGTTTCATCTCAACTTGAAACCTTCGAATTTCCTCTTCCAGGCAGCCTTTACAGCAGTGGTTCTTAGCCTCGTTGGAGGTACTGAACCCCGCAAGTTCTATACATGCATTCATCGAACCCTTCGTACTTGGAAAAATAAAATGTGCTTTTTTCTTCACATTCAAAACATTTGTATATGTATAACTATATACTGTATTAGTGCACAAACTGTACCATGGCGAACTTAGGGGTTTACCTCACCGAACTCAGGTTAAGAACCACTACTTTAGAGCCTTCCTTACAATGAACCCTGACTCGCACGAAGCACCAAAAGCAACAATTTTGCGAACCAAGTTTTTTGCACCAGTAAGAAAATTACAGTTACAGTCGTACATAAATGTAAGACTGGTTTTACTCATGAAAAAAACATTGATAAATATTAAGAAAGTTCAAACTAAATAGGTTGAGGTGATTGGGAAAAATAATTCCAATTTTCCCTCGATATCAACACTTTTTCCGAGTCTCACTTCAAATCAAATGTTCATGTGTACGTACATGGGGTTTAGAATTTGTAATTAAGATAGAGGCTGAGTGCGATGAATTTGACTTCAAATGTTGTGAGGCTTTAATTTCTTATTTTTTTCTTTTTTTTTAATATCCCAAATTCCCCTGCCCTTATACAGTACTTTATTATAACTATTTGTTCACCACATCAGGTTCGTTTTCGGTTGACATCGAGCCCATGAAATGTGACTGAATTCTATTTTTGTTTGGCATAAAAAGGAAAGGAAATACTGAAATGGGGAACTATAAAGCTTCTTGGTATGGGTGAATCACTTGAAAAATGGGAAAAAACTATTGAAACAAGGAATTGAAATAAGAGCGGGATCACTTGACCGTGCGACAACTGACCTGGGCTAGAATCGAGACAGAATTCTAATGAGCATAAACAGGAAAAAAATTATTGAAACGAGGAATTCTAAAGCCTCTTGATTATCACTTGACCATGCGGCACCTAGCTGACCTGGGCGACTTGTATCTGCCACTGCCTCACGAAGTCGCCCCCTGTCACCACGTTCAGCTCCAGCGGCCCAGGCACCGTGTCCACGTCTATGTACACTGAACACATTGTTAGAAATTATTAAAATTCAAAAATTAACACATTGCTTGCGATACGACCCATCGATGGGTCGTGCTAAGCTCTTCCTGCTGCGAAACGACCCATCGATGGGTCGTGCCAAGTTCTTCCTGCTACGGAACGACCGAACGATGGGTCGTTCGAAAAATGTTAACAATCTTTTTAAATTAATGGTATTTAATAAACTCAGTTAATGTTTGATATTTATAAAATTGCTAACAACTTTTGACTCGAAACTTAAGTTGAATGTTGAATTTCAGCTTAACCCATCGCGGCCAACGTCTTCAGTTGCTCGAACGGGCGGTAAAATTCCCCGCTTTTGTGCGTGCGTACGGAAATTGTGTGATATTTTATGTATAGCTATGAATTCAGACCAACATCATAAGTTTTAAAAGCTCTGCTTAAGTCACGGGATTTGTTAATTAAACCAATGCTCAATTTATAACGCAATCTTGGTGAGGATTTTCTTACCGATTTAAATCTGTCATATCATTGATGGAACAGAATTAATGTTTGATTCTCCCAAATTTTGAATCGCACCGATCAAAATCACCTTTTTCTTTATTGCTTAAAAATGCCGTATTAAGTGTTGATGGATTGTTTTAGGCTGCATCCCAGGCTATTATCGTGCATCTGAGATCACATGAAACGTGCGTAATCCGTTCAGTTTCACACAGACTCTAAAGCTAGCACTGGGACAAAATCTATTCATAGCGACAATGGCGAAGATGCACAAAATGAAAAAGAAGCTTTGCGATGTGGTTGTCCCATTTCTGAGTTGGTGACATCAGTGTGGGTGGGAGACGAGCCTATTGGAAACTGCCAAAGAAACCTTTAGGTAGCTGTGGAAAATGCACTTTTCCTGTGCTCGTACGGACGATATGCAGTCATATAGAGACACTAGAAAGTAACTTGGTCAATTAGAAAACTGTGATTACATTAGATTAAGTGTACATTAATTAATCCAGAGAAAACACTTTAAACACACTCACGTCAGGGACCTCCATTGACCCAAAGTATTTTTACTACTATTATGGTGGTCATTTAAGGAAGGTGTAGAGTGCATGAGACGCTGTGGAGTGCCCTGTATTCCACAGTATTATTTCTACTATCAAGATGGTCATTTAACGAAGTCATAGAGTGCACGAGACGCCGTACTCACGGTGTTGGCCAGTGTTGAGGCCACAGAGGTGCGGGATGCCGCTGTTGAGGTTCTGCCCGTACACCGCCAGTCTGTCACGCTGGCACGCTCCGTCCTCGGGAGGAGCCAGCTGCCCAATGCCTCCAGTTATGCATCATCTAGTGTGAAACTTTTGTTTTTAAATTAGTATCAATTGAATTAAGCATGATATCAGCGGAATTACGTGTGTGCACTCCAATTTTTACGTTTGAGAATTAGTCGCAGCTGCGTAATGCATCGAGTTATGTATCATCTTGTGTGAAATTCTATTTTTAAATTAGTCTCTGCTGGAATTAATAATCGTATTAGTGGAACAGCTTGTGAACTTCTTATTTTACGTTTGAGAATTAGTTGCAGCTGCACAATGCCTCGAGTCATGATCTTTAGTAAATTTCAAGTTTCAAATTAGTCTCAGCTGAATTTAAGCATACTATTACTGGAATAACTTGTTACCTTCAATTTTTAGGTTCGAGAATTAGTCTCAGCTGGAGTTAGGCATCGTATTAGGAGAATAACGTGCGAACTTCAATTGTTACGTTTAAGAATGAATCTTAGCCGGTATTCGTAGCTGCAATTATGCATCGTATTAGTGGATAACTGGCAATAGTAAGTGTTCGTGTAAGTAGAGGTCCGTGAGAGATGATGTATGACGCTAGTAGAGCTATTCTGGTCAACACTGGGATTTTTCGAAGTAATTTCACATGCGTGAAGCGCGTTCAATTCTCCAGAAAATCAAAAGAGCTTAAACGAATTCAGTAATCTACGGTTGCCTCATTGATGGATCACTCATAAGTGAGCTTGTCAAATATATCCCTTTTAATAAAGGCATCTCTACACATTTTATGGAATCACTGCCACATATAATTAGACGTCAAGTCAATTTAGCATGTTGCCAAAATTCCAAGTAACCTGAGACAAACGGAAGTGTATTTTTAATAATTTGTTAACCTGTTAATTAAATTAACCTAATTTAATTATTTAAAGTAAATAAAATTATAATCAATTAAATAAAATTGCAATCAAATTAGATAAAAGTTTGATGAGTTAAATAAAATTATAATAAATTAGGTAAAATTATAATCAATTAAATAAAATTATAATCAAATTAATAAAAGTAATTAATTAATTAATTAACGCTCGCATTGAGATGCGCACCTCGAATTTGACGAAGTCGAGGCGGACCTGGCAGATGTTCCTGTTGAGTTTGTTGACCCTGAGGACGCAGGTGGCAGAGGCGCTGGTGCCCGTGACCACCTCAGCGTCAGGAGCCTCCACCGGCGACACCCACACCGTGTTGTTCTGACCTGCGCTCTGGTCGCAGCCCTGCGCAAACACTGGACACGCCAGTGAGTCGAGTATGTTATGTATAGCGTGGAGTCGAAAGCCATTTTATCGTCTACCCCTTAGGTCCTTCTGCTGTAGTTGCTATTATTTCCAACTCCTGAGAAACTGAATGTATTGTATACCGTGGAGTCGAGTCAGAACGCTAGTGCCTCCAGACCGATTTGTGGACTATTGACCGCGTTGTAGCCCAGTCTAACTTTTTTGCCGCCTAAGCGATTTAGTCGCTAAAATCGCTTAAGCGTCGAAAAACATGCATGCAGGCGGCGAAAAATTTAGATTATGAGCGGTCAACTGACAGCTCGCGGCGATATTTGGTGCTGCTATTATAGCGTGAGGTCTACCCCATTACAGCTGGAGATCTACCTCTAGCTAGTTCTGTAGCGCGAGGTTAATTTAGATTAGGTTAGGTTACTAATGGACATTACTTATTTCTATACATTTAATTTAGCGATATACAGGTAACTCTCGATTTGTCCGCATCTCGATTAGTCCCTCTCTCGATTTGTATGGTTTTGTTTGCCTCTGTTAGTCTTGATCTTGATTTATCCACCCTTCGCTTCGTCGTGTATCTACAGCATTCCTTGTAAGAAAAAAAATCAAAAAGACAATTTATGAACAAAGGCTTTTAATCCTCTTATTATCAATAAATCAATGGTGCCTTCCTCCTTCCTCTCTTTGGAACGCCTGTGTTGCTGTTAGGGAGACTTAAACTACGTATAATCTAATCCTATGCTGATTTCGATGACACCTAATGCCTAATGACAGGTACGCATATGGTACACATATGTACCAATACGTAGTGAACGTGTAAAATTTGAGTTTAATATTGAACTTCAGTTTAACCGTTGCGGTCAAAGTGTTGATGTGAGCGCAAGATTCTCACCGATGCAGCACATGGTGGTGGCGGGGCATCCCGCATCAGTGGGGGTGCCACCCAGCTCCCTGCACTGGCTGCTGCTGGTGCACACTCCGTCCATCCCGCGTCGGTCCGTGCACGAGTTTCCTTCTTCAGGCTGCGCGTTCTCCTTCAGGAGTCGAAATAATTTCTCCAACGTCAAAACTGCTGGGGAACAGATTGATGGTATTACTGGATTGGCGTCGCAATTGGGCTTTTGCGCAGAAAGGTATTTTGCTACCCCTGATAGCTACGCTATGATAAAACCAACATCTGACAATATATGGGTCCATCTTGAGCTAAACTCTGGAGGGGCCTATTCCGGACCGCGTCTCTGAACTTCATGAGTGATGTGCACTTTGGATGGTAGTACTCATGCCCTTGCGTTCGTTCCTTCGCTCGGTCTTCTATCTTTTTTATTAGGAAATCTTCCTCTTTCGTCTAACAACTCATCAGTAACAATGAGCTGTGACGAAATTATTCAGTATTATTCTCCCAAGTCGGGCTCCTCTGCTATAAAAATTCAACTCGTACAGTTATATTCTTACCTGTCCATCCGGAAAAGTTTTTCATGAGCTCTTGCAAGAGACGCAGAACTGGCGTCGATGAACGTAGTGGAGGCGTTGGGGTAGGAAAGATGTATTAAGTTATTGCGGAGTGTTATGATTTCACATTTATTTAAATTCTATTTTTACAAGTGCTGTATTTAGTAAAATCTAGGCTAATTGCTGCGAAAAAACGTATTTATCTCCTATTTCCAGTGTCCGTGGAAGACATAGGCTATTTCACAAACTTTTCATGTTTTTAGAACTTCCCAAAGCAGTGAGATGATCACATTAAAACGCTATGTCAATCTTTAAAAGTAGCTGTATTTTAGTGACAATCGAGAGGTATTCTAGCAAGTCTGTTGATAAAACCTTGGATCGTCTTGTTATAATCAAAAGTTAAGCAGATTCAAGAAGCCAACATGTCGCGCTGTACGGCGGGGACTCGTTAGTAATCATTAGTGACCACTCCGGTCTATACTGTTCTTATTTCTGTTGCTCGTCTTCTACAAACACTGGATTTTTCTTCACTGCTCTACCGTGCTGAGTTTAGATATTTGACAGAATTTTATTTATGTATTTAGTGTGTTATTTATAATGTTATTAGGAGTTATTGAATTGATTATACTGCCTCGTATCCGTCCCTTATGGTCCATACTCACCAGCGTGCCGTTTCATGCAAACTTGAGCAGGATTTTCTTCGGTCCAACGTCAGTTTATGTTCAAAGTGCGTCCTTGTTGTCCTTGCGGTCTAGAATAGAGGGTTCAAAGTTCGTCGTGTTTTGTTTCAGCAGTTCTTCAATTAAAAGTTAGTCGGCACGTCTAGCAATGGTACATAGCTTTATTCAGCAAATACAAGGTCTGCACGATGTGTAGCTTGTCACATGTTGATGTAGGGAATCGTCAAGGTTTAGCTGAGGTAACTTCGTTCACGTTTCGTGCGCTCAATTATAAATTATTTTAACGCTGTACAAACTTTGTGTAAATATGTGCATCAAGACTCACTCTTCGACACTCTGTCCTGGCCGTTGTAGGAGTTGTTCATCCCAGCTGAGGGTTGCCCGTATGATCCGCCTCCACCACTACTTGTTCCTCCGCCACTACTTGTTCCTCCGCCACTACTTGTTCCTCCGCCACTACTTGTTCCTCCGCCACTACTTGTTCCTCCGCCACTACTTGTTCCTCCACCACTACTTGTTCCTCCACCACTACTTGTTCCTCCACCACTACTTGTTCCTCCGTAAGAAGAAGGAATAGAAGAAGGTGTGGCGTACGGTGGGACAACCTCAGACACGGTTCCTTGCTGAGCACTAACAAAAGCATAAGAAGATTCTTGAGTTGGGACTGTGGATCCCACCCACAGCGGTGAATTATTCGGCAGCGGTAACACAGCGTCCAGTTCGTTTTGAGCTGTCGTTGAGACCGGCAAGGCAAAACCTCCCCCAACACCGTTGTGCAAGGGAGGGAAATTTAATGGTTCGAAGTTTTGCGACGGGGTTGAGTGCGGAGCAAGAACGAAGCCTTGACTCAGTAAATGATTGATATTTAAATTTGGGCCTAGGGGAGTGTTAGATTGCGGACCATCTGGCTCCACTCCGACGCTTGCGCTAACTTTGGTCCGAAATGTGACGGGTTGTGGGAGCGGTCGCAGGAGCGTCCGTGAGCCGTGCGGCTCTAGTCCTGTTCCTTCATCGTTGTCGCCAGACTTGTTGTTCGAATTTTGCTCAAGTTCGTGGGGCCTTAGTATGGTATTTATAGGTTTCTTAGTTATAAAATTTTCAGGTTTTCGTGTGTCCCAATGAAATGTTCTGTCCTCTGGCTGATCTGACGAGTCAGTGTCTATTTCAATTGCATTGTATCTGCTTTTCGCATAAACTGATGGATTTGGACCTCTGTAACGCAATCCTCTTTGTAAGACGAGGCTTTCCTGCCCGTCTGGATCCGTCACAATAGCGTGGGCAGTCCACGTCCTCCGGCTAGCGTCCGGTGACTCTTCAGTAGTGAAGCTATCCCAATATGTTTTTCCGTTCCTAGTGAACCCATAGGGAATTTTCCTCCGCTCTTCTATGGACTGCGTCAACGAGTGCACGTTTCTTAGATGGACCAAGTTTTGAATATTCTGCAGTCGCGTGGTGTCTAGATTGTACCCGTACGGTCGAGAAGTTTCAACTGGTGGCGGACGGTAGGATTTGATGTGATTTGGAACTGGATAGGACTGGGTCTGTAGGGTGGGTCTGTATTGCTGAAAACTGGGTTGGTACTTGTTCGGTTCGACCTTTGTCACCTGGCTGTTGTACACGTATGTGTCTGGTCTGTCGAAACTTTGGATTGTGACTGTTGCAATGTCAGGCCGAGTGAATGGTCTGTTCACTTGTAAAGGAACGAATGTTTCTCTGCCAGGCGCAGTGTTGGATGTATAAGTGAACCTGTTGTTTGGTCTTTCTGTTGGAGCTATGTACCCGTATATTTTCTTGTCTTTGGTGTTGGGCCTTCTTTCTATTTGAGAGCCATCGGAGGACTGATACAGGAGTTTAAATTCTTCAGGTGATAAACTGCGCACTCTTACACTTAGTAGACATATCAATATTAGTGTTTGAAGGACCGTGTGCATACTTCGTGTGTTGTAGGTACTTTTTGCTGCTCTTCTTATACTTGCAGGCCCTGTCTGCATTTCTGTTATTGGAAATATTTATTTCTATTGGAAATAAACTTTTTCTTTCTTTTTCTGTTCGTCGTGCCAGTCACGGAGACCTTCAGTATTGAATTTAATTCACATCGGCTCAGCTATTTGTCTTTTTTGAACTTTTGTGTCATGGAATTATTTGTTTAATGTTTCCACTCTTTGCGACTGATGTTGGGAACTGCTCGCACCCTGAACTGCGTGCCTCTCCTTCACTTTCTTCGGATGGCTTGAAATGCAGGGAAGTGTGCTGCCGCTTACGAATGTTGTCGATGCTTCTGAAATTGAAGAATGAGCAAAGTTAGTTATTTCCAATATCAGCGTAGATCAATAACTCGCACAATCAAACCGATTTCCCCTCAGGAAGTTAAAACTCTCTAAGCTCATCTAAGCAGGTAGGAAAGGTTGAATAAGCAGGAATTCTATGCTCCTTAGATAAAGTGAAGGCCCTCAAAAATAAGGTCGAAGTGGTGCTTAGGAAGTCAGTTTGCTTGATGAGATCACTGCTGCTTCTACTGTACTCCTATTCAGGTATCTGTCTCTGGTGCCTGTGTGTTATTTTTGTGTGGCTGTGTGAGACTTGTGTGGGAATCAAAGAATGGACCACTTGCTTCGCCCTTGTTGCCACATTTTGTGCTGTTCTATTTTCTTCCATTCTATTCTATTTTCTCCCATTCTATCCTATTTTATTTTCACGCATTCTATTCTATTTTATCGTAATTACACTGTGTGTTGCAGTGCTCCTGCTGCGAGCACCAACTCGCCCGTACAACACAACACGGAATGCCCGTGTGTGTGTGTGTGTGTGTGTGTGCGTGTCTTCACGTTCCATGAGCCCGTGCTGTGAGCTGCGCTCGGCTCATTAGCGTCTAATGTGCGCTTGCGACAGCTCTAATTCATCTGCTCGCTGCGCCCTGTGTTGCGATGTTCTCGTGTTCAATTGTCTCCCAGAGGGGGATACAACTATTGTATCTATTAAAATTAGTGCTCCCATGGGGAGTATGTGAAGTCCCGAGCTAAAGGTTTCGCAGCCCTGCTTTTCTTTGAAGTAAATTTTTGTTTTGTTACCTTTTTTTCGGTTCACTGCTGTCCTGTTTTTCAGCGCCTACTACTTTCTTCTTCTCCTTTAATCTTGTGTCATGAACCCCTTTCTCAATTAAACTGTTTGTATACACCTTGTGCGTAGATTCCGCGTTCCCTTAACTCCGTACTAAATGTTACCTTCCTCATCCACGCTTTGGAACACCTTTGTTGCGGAAAGGGAGGCTGAAACCAACATTTAAACTAATCTGTATTTAATTATTCCACTAGGCGGGCTTATTCGTACGTTTATTTGTGGTGTTTGCACAGGATATGGTTCCATCATTTTGCGTGCGCACGTTGTTTAAACGCTGATTTCATCTAGCAAGTTCGAACAAACCAGACAATTCTACTTCAGTGGGTGGTGCACCCAGCTTCCGGTGATCTCCATTTTCTACGGATTGTCGGAGAAAATCAACTGTGGCATAACTGAAGGATCGAAGCCTAGCATTTGTCAACTGTGCTCGGTTACCAGAATCTGGGTAGCCTTTAATTTTTTAATCAATCATTTTTATTACCAATTAATTATTATTAAATAATTATTAATTATTATTAGAATGGCAGGCCAAGTGTAAAATTCACCAGAAAAAAGAACGCCATCCTAGCGAAAGGACTGCCAGGCGTCTCTACAGATCCCAGTTTTCCAGCGCGGCCAGCTTTCCAAACTTGCCCTTTCCACGTCCTAAATGCCTCACGATAAATGCCCCCATGTGTGAACCAGTCGCTAAATTCCTCATTCACGCACCAGTATAAATAAATTACATTTCTTCTGCTTTGGGGCCTCTTTGAGAAATAAATGTTGACCATAGCAGATGAAATGTATCGTAAAATTGTATTTTTCCAATTCTTGAGGAAGGATAAAAAGGAATTCGAGCAGTAAAGTCGATTTGCCAATTCTGCCACTTCCAACCCAACCAAACCAACAGTAGCAATCGTGCAAACGCGGTGAACGTGTTACCACGCTGCTTGCGATACGACCCATTAATGGGTACTTTGAAAAATTCTAACATTCTTTTGTAAAGAATGGTATTTAATTAATGGACCCAGTTAATGTTTGCTTTTTAAAACCTTTGACTTTAAATTTGAGTTGACTGTTGAACTTAAGTTCCACCTATCGCAGTAAACGTGTTAAGTAGTAACAAATTTATTGAGAGCTACGTCTTTTTCTGATTTTAACTTCTTGAAATTTTTGTTCGAATGTTCTGTGCTGTAAATTCATTGGATTATTAGTTCAACTCTCTTAAGCAGGAGTTCAAAATTGCGTAATTATTATGTCAATTTGAAAAAAAGGGTGTGAATTATCATCATAAAGCGATGTGAGTGGGCTGCTAAGGTGATTATCTTAACCATTACCTTTGCGAATTTACTATTTCAACAGGAAGAAGCGCATGCTTTGGTATGCATCACCTTCTCAAACTAAATTGGGAGACTTAAGATAAGAGCAAAATAAAAAATCGGAAATGAAATGAAAGTATTACCGAAAATCCAATGTGGAAAGGCAACGAAATTCAGGGAAAATGAAATTAAATAGTAATTCCTAGAGGGAGAGTTTAGTTTTAAAAATAGATAATTTTTTTAATTCTAAGATCTAAAATATTCGCGACACGCCTATTGATAGATGGATAAGCCCTTCAGGATCATTTTAGGTCTAAGAATTTTTGGGTGGGTCATAAGTAATTGAGCGTACAAAAGAAATATAAGAACGTGAACAAATACGAATCTCACGTAATTATCGTTTTAAATTTATTTGAACACAAATTGTCTCACAATCAAAGGAGCTTATGTGAATATTGGCATCTCATTTTAGTTTCAATCACTTGAGTCCAAAATAAAATAAAATGTTTTAATGAGCAATCGTTAAATTCTAGATTAGTCGTCAGCAATCATCATAAAGTCCCATCCGAGTTACACGCTTGTTTTCATTGAAATACTTAGCACGAGTTTGAATACCTGTTATTGAAATACCTAATATTGCTCCTGCCTTGTATTTTATGTACTGGGGATTTACAAAATTATTATAGATCTCGTAACATTCTCGGAATCCTAGTTAACTGGAAGAAATTTCCTCGTTGCCAACACATGGACGAGTGCGAGAGAGAGAGAGAGAGAGAGAGGGTGAGGGGGAGTCGGAGTCCTTCGTTGCAATTAGACAGAGGCGTGCGTGTCCGTGCTACCGGCGCCATTAACGAGGCTCGGAAGCTCGCTCATTGGATCTGTAACGAGCAGTTCCTGCAATGTCTGCGTGCAAATGGTTCAGTTCTTAGCGCTCGAATTAGCGTGCTTCACGCCGTGTTTTCTGGCTCACGTCTGCTGCTCTTTATAATCTTTGCTCAATCTTATAAATTTTGAGCGTTAAGTTTGTTCTTGTATATGAACGAGTTTTTCCCCCCAAATCAAAGTTATTGCGTCTCACCAAGAGTCTAGAAGTAGAAGTCGTAAATAAATGCTTGCGATACGACCCGTCGGTGGGTCGTGCTTAATTAACACTTCGACTGCGGCAGGTAAAACTGAAGTTTGATATTCAACTTTAGTCAATAACTTTAGTCAATTGATAACTTAACAGATAACTTTATAACTTAACAGATAACTTTATAACATAACAGATAACTTAAGTCAATTGAAGTAAGCAATGTTGAAATTGGGGAACGTTAAAGTGGACCTTGCCTCCATTTAGTTTTGATTGAGGATTCATGACAATTGAGTTTGTGACTACTGGTCGGTCAGCAGCATTATGAAAACTCCCCTAGTGACCACCGGTGGCTCACGTCGAAACGACCCATCGAAGGGTCGTTTGAAAAATTTTGACAATCTTTTAAAATTAACAGTATTTAATGGACCCAGTTAAAGTTTGGTGCAAGTACAATTGAAAACAACTTTTGACTTTGAATTTGAGTTGAATATTGAACTTGAGTTTAACGGAACGCAATCGACGGGTTGAAGTAACCTCCGTGGTTGACAGCACAGGAGTTTGTCTCACCACATCGCGGATTTCTTGAGAGCTTGAAGAATCTGTATAGTGTAGTTGTGATATTAAGTTAGCAAGATGTCTACATTTTTACGTTAGAGAAACACCTGGTGATGTGTTTCATGTCAGTTTAAAATCAATAAAAAAAATATTTAAATAAAAGATAAAAAAGAAAAGAAGTTCACTTTGGTGCTGGTCTGACTATGGGTCATATTTTACGGGACATGTAAAGCTATGTGTAAAGCATCACAAATCTTTATCGGTTCGATCAGTATTTTTTTACGTCACTTGTGAAATATGCGACATTCGATTTTCTGCTCCATTTACCTCAAAGGCAGTCGATCATTGCGAGTTGCGCATCAATTCCCATTTATAGCTGACAGACTGACCGGCTAGAGCCCCCACACATAGGGAACAGAATGAACAAATTCAATAAGATTGTCTGTTGTTGAACTAATCTTTCAGTAACAAGCCTAACAGTGTTCGATATTTCTCATGTGTGCAGTGTACAAAAGGCGTATCATTCTTTGAAGCTATCGTCTGTGAACTACAATGTTCCTATCGTCTGTGAACTACAATATCATGAATAGCTCAAGTGAAGCGAGCAACCTCACCCTGTGACGCTGTGCTCTTCTCTAATTCTGTCTATGTTTTAGCTTTTTACTGAAATTTTCTGACAAATTTTATAAAAGATTTTGAGAAAGCGGTTTACATCTTGTGAAATTTATAAATATATAGCTGCTGTTCTAGCACTGATATTTCTCACCTCATAAATTCTATCAAATGATTAAATTTATTTATTTTCCATCGACCTCGGTGAATATCTACAACCGGTTGTCTGTTAACGCGTCTCTGGTTTTTTTTTGCCCCTGTTGGACTTGGGTCCATGCTCAGGGTGACGTCAAACTCTATATATTTTACGAGCTTCTGGACTTCAAAAAAAAAACACTCTACGGAGGTGAAGGTAAGGCGCTGAATGTACGATAGTCATGATGGCTATGAACGTATTGATGATGATAATAATGCTCTTCTAATAGCGTAAAACATAGAACGCTCACCTAACTTCCACGGGCTAGAAAAGTGGTGCATATTGAAATACTTCAACACGTTGACTCCGAATGTGCGGTTGCTTACGGTCAGTTTGGTTTGGTTAGGCTAGAAGAAGTCGTTTTGAAATACCGGCTTTGCTGCTCTAATACATTTTTAACCTTTTTTAAAATTGTAAAGAATACAATTGAACCATAATGTGTTACCTTTTACTCTAAAATTTAATTTGGAAAAGGTAGCAAAATAGTTTAAATGTTATTTGCATATTCCGGTACGTAAAAGAGCAATTTACCAAGTGGTACACATACGTACCACTTCGGAGTCAACATGTGAAAGCAGCTTGATAATGATGCAACTCTCATTACAATGTTGTGTACTAAGACCAGTGTTCGTTTCCAGTACATTCGAGCGTCCAGTGTGCGTTGAGAGCACATTTAATTTCGTGTACAAGAGGTAGTACAGTAATGCGAGGTGTGGGCCACACAGCCAGCCGGGATAACAGGGATCGTCACATGCCATTTCACGCTAGAGTGAAGTGCTCTGCTATTGCAACCCTGCTTTCCTTCCATCTTCCGGCTCGTGTCCGTCTGATGCTCTACGCTGTATCCTTGTGTGTCACAACCTCCACCTATTTCCCTTCCCTCTGTGTAACTCATGAACCTGTTACATGGAACAGTTTTCTCGCGCTGGACCAGTTACATGGAACAGTTTTCTCGCGCTGGACCAGTTACATGGAACAGTTTTCCTCGCGCTGGACCAGTTACATGGAACAGTTTTCTCGCGCTGGACCAGTTACATGGAACAGTTTTCTCGCGCTGGACCAGTTACATGGAACAGTTTTCTCGCGCTGGACCAGTTACATGGAATAGTTTTCTCGCGCTGTATTTTTGTTTCACTCGCTTGTTTCTCCTGAGTTTTCCAGTAAAATTGATTGCGGTCGCACTAATTACTATAGAGGATGTGCGCTAAACATGCAGTCGATTTAAAAATGCTGTGGTTTGTAAAATATTCCTGCTAGAAGGCTGAAATAGGTTAAATTGAGAAGAGCAAGATTTAGAAGTTTTATTTTATAACAAATTTTAGTGATCACGGATTGGTGTTTAACTATTTCTTCCCCGACAAATGGTCTCTGTTTGACTGATAATCTTGCCATTCATTCTTGGGGCTAATGAGCCGCCAATGAAATTGAAGTTCTACATTTCATTGTATGTATTACACCGAATGAAAATTTAAATCCTGCTCTTTTTAATGAAACCTTTTTCAGCCTCCTAGCCCTGATGGTTTTACAAACTAGAGCGTGTTGAGTTAAGTCGGCTGCTTTTTAGCGGACACCCTGTACAACTCATTAACCTTGAGATTAACGGTTATTAGTTGATTAATTGAATGCGGTATGTGTGGGATTAATCCTGTCGTGTGTGACAGCTGTGTCGAGGTTCTCATTTTTGTCCCTTTGGTCGTCATCTTTGTCCTTTTGGTCGTCATTTTTGTCCTTGTGGTCGTCATTTTTGTCCTTGTGGTCGTCATTTTTGTCATTTTGGTCGTCAATTGAGGCTGGACAACTAGCCAGTAAAGGACTTGTTTGTTGCGTTTGGCGTCGTTTCATGAAGTGGAAATTCTTCAAGTCAGCCAGTGTTTTAAGCAATCAAATGTAAGGTTGTTTTGGCCACGAATATCCGCTTGGAACTGGTGGTAAGATGAACATCTCATTATACCTTAATGGAAATATTTCAGAGGTTCTAGGAGTGAATGCAATTCAAGTGGTCAGTCGTCTGGAACTTGGCTGGAAAAAGTCTGTTTTAAAAGAAAAGCTCATCGGCTCGTGTTTTTTTTGGAGTAAAATCCTGGTACAACTTGGGTCAGCATTCGTTTTGGGGTACAAATTGGAGAATCCTGACAGCAAATTTGGAAATTTGTTCTCAGTAGTTCTTAAATTTAAACGCTACAAACTGTACTTGTCATAAGGTCGAGTCTATTTAGAATTGCTTGCGCTCTGTGCATTTTCTTGCTCCTTTTAATGGTGGCGGGCCTTTGAGTAATTAATTTGGGGGCTCCGGTGAGAATTCAACACCTTAAACTTCATGTGGAGTTGCTTCCCGTTACGTGTGTGATTTTATGAACACTTGATGCTCTGTCAGGTGGTTGGTGTGTCGTGTATTTGTGTGGAGATCGTAAGTTTGTGATTATCTGCTTGTCGAGAGATCGCTTATCGTTGTGTGCTTGCCTAAATATAGATCGTCAGGCTGTATTGTATACATTTAGTGCACAATACAGCAGGTAAAACTGAAGTTCAATAATCAACTAAGATTTAAAATAAAATTTGATTAGCAAATTTATTTGGCTTATCATCATGTACTTGCATGGAAAGAATACTTCCCATGTGTACCAAGATCATTCCTGGAATATTAAATAAGATATCGCTGATTTTTCCTATTCACTAGTAACCTGAACTTCGATTCCCTAAGTTAGAAACTGGACAACAAAAGCATTTTGTGGGTCTCATGTGCTTAATGGTGTTCCTGGTGATTTGGGACATAAGCCGAAATCGGCGTTGTAATTGAATGATGCAGCCCTGCAAGTGCGTTACGATGCAGCCCTGCAAGTGCGTTACGATGCAGCCCTGCAAGCGCGTTACGATGCGGCCCTGCAAGTGCGTTACGATGCGGCCGTATAAGTGCGTTAC
>JACJUY010000785.1:37223-124506 GCA_014220935.1 Platorchestia sp. MABIK
GGGGGAGGGCGTTTAAGCGTTCAAAGGAGTCCATCTTGGAATTTTTTTTATGCATAGCAAATTCATCTTTTCGATAATTTGCTATAAAATTTAATAATTAAAAACTAGGGGGTGGTAGATAAAAAAAAATTCTGAGAAGGGGGCGGTAAATAGAAAAGTTTGGGGACCACTGCTCTAACAACACCCGTCACACTTGCAAAGTTAGCATCCTGTTGTCTCTTGAGTTGTTAACTGAACTGCTTCTTATTTGAGATTAATCGAGTCGACGTCGTTTCGGGCAAAATTTGACAATTGCTTTGTCTATCATTTATTCAAGATTTTTAACTCTTAAAGTTCAACGTGACCCACCGGTGGTCACTGAGGGGATTTTCATAATGCTGCTGACCGACCAGAAGTCACTAACTCAATTTCGATAAATGAAGGCGCGATCAATTTAATGTTTGGTATTTTCAAAATTGACTTCTAAAATTAGCTCTAATTTGAGTTGAAGATTGAAGTTGAGTTTAACCCGCCGCACTTAACGTGTGAAACTAATTAGCTTGCTGATAGTTACCTGTGAGAACTTCACATTCGAGCTGCAGGCCAAGCACAGCTCCCTGGCCCACACGGGCCAATATAAGGGCGCCGTCTGCCTTTGTTATGATCTCGCACTACACGAGTGGAAACCGTCCTCAGAAAAATAATTAACAAGATATGAAAATTTTTGATTGTTATGAAAATTTTGTAACGAAAATTTTTATTATAAAAATTCTGCAGTCAAAATTTTTGGAATGAAAAATTGTAATGAAAATTTTATAATGAACTTTTTTTATTTTTTTTATTAAAATTTTGTAATGAGAATTTTTTTATTGTTCTGAAAATATTTCATCGTTACGAAAATTTTTGATTGTGAAAATTTTGTTTGATCATTATTATTATATTTTATTGTGTTTAGGTCTCATGTTTTTTAGCTGATGTTTTTGATTTACACTGGACAGCATCAGTATTAGATTCTCATACGTTCTGTTAATGATTTGTGCTCGTTTAGGAATATCTTAAATCAACGCAACAGCAGAAGTCGAACTTATGGTGTTAGGCTTAGCCCTATTCTGAATCTCCGGCTCATTTAACCATGAACTTGATTCAACTGGAATACTCATTCATTAAAGTATACACTTCATTTGTAAATACTTGGGTATGTGAAGCTGTTTCATTATACAACGAAGGTATAAATTTGCGTACAGTTTTGATGTCGCTTCCCCTGTTTTTTTTTTTTTAATTAATTTACCATGCATTAAGGTGTAAAATATGATGCATCTCAAAATTGGTTCAGAAAATTGCTCGAACATGCATATGATCTCATCAACCACGATATAAAATCGAGGAATTCACACCTCTTTCCGTTTCTACAGCCAGTTATATGACCAACTCAAGCGATACGTAGAAGCAATGTCATACTTCTGAGATCAATACTAAGTTTTCACGACAAAAATACATCCCTATCTTTGTTAGAATGCTGAGTGACAATAGAGTTACCTACTCATATAAGTTGATGATGAAATAGTTTGAAAAATTATTTAGATTTCAGCAGTAGGAAATAAGTTTGTGAACAGCTCACTCTTTGACTGATAAGTAGCTTGTGAGTGAAATTCAACATTCGTTTAGTTTTCATCATTTGGAATTTGATATTTTTATTAACGTTGTCAAGCCCCTTTCAGGAATTGAACTCACTGCCGTTCGAATTGAGGATTTATCGCAGACAATCGCGGACTCATTAGCTCGCTGTTCATGGAATCAGACGGCGTTTCATTATTCTCTGTAGTTGCTGATGACTGATGTTTTTTCGAATTCAAAACATACAAAAAAAATAAGTTTTTAGTTTTATGCTGATAAAAAAAATCGACTCTATAGTGTCAGATGAAGCAGAGTACAAAAATTCGAAACCTGATGCGTTCCCCTAATGCCTTATTAAATGGTTCCTTCCTCTTTGCTCTCTTTAGAACTCCTTAATTATGGTTGGGGAAGCCTAAACTAATTTATAATCTTGCAAAACACATATGGTTAGCAGAACATTACTAGATCTACTAACCTACCGATTCCACTGTTTCAACCTTCCCTGAAAAATGAAATTGTAATCTAGAACCCCGTATTTAAATGTTTCTTATTGAACACTTTCGCATGGAGTAGCGAGGAATATTGAAGAGCTTCTCAAGTCGCTTTCATTTCCGCTCGTGTTCATACCTCGCCATTTAGGCTGGAGCTTCGGAAACTTTACAGCAAAGTTGAGCACAACGCAATTTGAAATCCAAAACTGTAGATCTTCACTTTTAAAATTTCTCAATGTCCGACGTACTCCATTCACGGATTTAAAAATTTCTCAACGTCCTACGTATTTCATTCACAAAAACACAGTCTAAAGAAAAGAAGTGAAACAGCTGCATGAGTAGAACATGGAACAGTTTTTGCTGCAGAACTTTCGCTGTTTCACCAGCGCAGACACGCGACCAGGGCGGGGCGCAAGACGCGGGAACGTGCGCTCTTCAGCACCGGCAACGCAACTGTGGCGGCACTCCGCCTCTGGAACCTGGAGCACGGTATGACCTAGAGGCAACCGCCACACTTCTTTCTCTTCGATTGGTTCGCTAATTCATCTCAATCTCGGCTGCCTAAACTTTTTCGGTGCTGCTATAGCTTGGGGTCTACTGCCGTATATCGCCTACCCAGGTCCAGTTTGAGGTGTACAAATGATATGTTTATCGCTAAATTAAATGTATTGAAATAAGTAGTATCCATTTGTAACCTATCCTCACGCTATATAGTACTATGTACCTAGAGGTAGATCTCATGCCACAGCAGCGTCACTTTTTCTCATCGGGAGGAATGTGTCTTGTCATGAAGCCGGTGCGGTCTAATATTATTTCTTCAAGAAATTTAAATAGTAATTTCGTGACTGCAATTTTCTACTTTTTAATGAATTAAATAAGAATAAAATATATGCGTAGGTTACTCTATTGCCACTTAGCATTCTAATAAACCTTGCGATGTATTTTTGTCGTGAAAACTTTGTATTGATCTCATAAGTTTGGTATTGCCTCTTTGTATCGCTCAAGTTGGGAATATAACATTGACTGTAGAAAGGAAAAGAGGTGTGAATCCGTCAATTTTATTTCGTAGCTGATGAGATCATGCGCAAGTTTGAGCAAAGCCTATTGGAGTTGATACCTCTATAGTACCTATGTTTGAAAGCGGTTTTCGTTGTTCATGAAATAGCGTTCTTGTTCAAATGCAAAGATGCAAAATTTGCGGTGTTGAAATATTCGGGTGTTTTTTTGTGAATTACTGTTGTGCATACACGTTAAAAAAAATTCTCGCTTGAAGAATTTTTTTCCAACGTGGAAAGTTTTATTTCATTTGCTATGAATCATTCTTGCTTCCTCCTTTTCTTGAAAAAATAATGGAGTCATGACTTGAGCATACAACATTTTCTGACTAGCAAAGCTCATCACATTTTGCTGTTGGAAGAGAAATACTGAAATCCTTATCTCGTGATGAGAATGCAATCACAGTGCTTGTGCTCTGGTTCTGCCTTATATCGTGCTGTGTGTGTGTAGAGATAGGGGCTACTTAACCTTGTTTGCGACACCGACCTTTTTGTCAATCTGATTAAATCGGAGACACTGCCTCCAGGAGCACAACTTCACACGCTATGCACGTAACGCACTTCATTTGTTAGATAAAAGTTTAATTATTTGGCATCACGGACGACATGTTTGTAGGGCAAGATCGTAACTCTCTCCACCAGTAGAACGAAATCCAATATTGGAGTGCGGCGGTGGCGGCTATGGAACGTCGCGTCGTACATCATCATTATCATCAATTGGCGCGTGAAACCCAAGCGCCTAATTGAAACAATAATCTTAGTAAACACCGAGATATTTTAGAATGTGAGCTCTGTATCGCTGCTCGAGATTGGAAAGTGATCAGTATATTATCTACTTGACCACCTAGAATGTAGAAATGATTGCGATAGAGGTCCATTTTCTTCTACTACAAGGTCCCTAGCGTGGGCAAGACCAGCTTTTACTTGGAAATCGTTCATCTGCGGTGTATTGTTAGACCGACGTCGCAGGCGACGTTGAAGTTTTCTTTTGATCTCCCCTCAGGGGGACACAACTATTGTATCTGTGGGAGTTAGCGCTCTGGGGGAACGTGTGAAGTCTCGAGCTCAAGGTTTGGTAAGCCATCGATCCTTTTGATATACGAGGTGAAATGTCGTGCAATTGTATTCTCCTATCTCCTCAGGGGAATACAACTATCATATCTATGGGAATTGGCGCTCCCAGGAGGACAATGTGAGGGCCCGAGCTGAGAGTTAGGATGGCGTTCTTTTTGTTGAAATATGATGTTTTTGTTATGTTAAGGACCATCTTTTTTCAGTTCACTGCTATCCTGTTTTTCAGCACTTACTACTTTCTTCTTCAACTTTGATCTTGTTTCATGACTCCTCAGGGGGATACAACTGTTGTATCTATGGATACAACTGTTGTATCTAGGGGGATACAACTGTTGTAACTGTTGTATCAGGACTCCTCAGGGGGATACAACTGTTGTATCTATGTATACAACTGTTAGATACTGTTGTATCTAACTGTTGTTTCATGAACTTCTTTCTTAGCTTACTGTTTCTGTGCACCCTGTGCATAGATTCCGCGTTCCCTCAACTCCATACTAAATGGTGCCTTCCTCCTTCCTCTCTTAGAACATCTTTGTCGTGGTTAAGGGAGGCTAAAACTTTCTTAGATAATAATCTTGTTTCATGAACTTTGACTTACTGTTTCTATGCTCTTTCTGCATAGATTCCATGTTCCCATAAATTCATTCTAAATGTGTGCCTGCCTTCTTCCTCTCTTTGGATCGCATTTGTTGCGGATAGGGATGCTTAAACTAACTAATAATCTAATCTAATCTGTATTCTCATATTTTTTAGGAAGGGTAAAATGCATTCAAGCAGCAAAGTCGAGTTCGCAATTCCGCTACTTACAACCTACCGAACCAACCGTTAACAACCGCAGAAGCGTGGTGAACGTGTTGCACACTATTCGAAATTTTGGAAAGTACACGAAGGCGTATGATGCCGAGTTATTACTCATGTATGATATGAGTTTTTTGGTAGCTATTACACAATCTTGTTAATTTAATTTTTGAAGTGCATTCTTATACTCGTTCTATGGTAATTCAGGGAAGTAAAATTTTTCTGTGAGTGGCTTTAAGATTACTTCAAAGTAGTTGCACTTTTATTTAGGAATAGATTTCAATTCTATCGGTGCCTGAAAATGTAGATTATCGAAAAGCACAGATACCTTCAGGATTTACTATCTTGTTACTTGCTGCAGTGTACAGTTCGTGCGTTCCATGACCGAATATTTCTTCTATTTCATATTCTTTCCTTGGTGTCGACTCCCAGAGCGTAGACATGCCAGCGCGGAGATAGCACTTCAGAACTCGACACTTCGCCATCGCGATCGATGGCGTGCATTGTGGCTTTCGGCAGCGCTGCCGTATATACTCCAGGCAGTGAACTACACTCCATGTGGGGATTCTCTGACGTACAATTTTGGTTGTGAAATCGTGGCAGGCTGGTCATTACTGTGACGTGATAATGGGGCAGTGTGGCAGCGGAGACACGAGCGCCAATTTAGAATGCACGATATTAGTTTCCACATCGCACCTCATTAAATGACTACAGGAAGCAAATGCCTAGAAGAACACTGATGTTGTTCCGCCGAGTGATAACTTGCGCACTTCTGGTTTATTTTAAAAGCCCTTGCAAACATTTTAGTGTCACGGCGTGCAGTAATTGTTTGGCAGTTTATATTGACGGTAGTCTTTGTTTTCAATGCACATGTAGGGCTGTTATTTACTTCATGACCCCCTTACAGTTACAGGTTTTACCTCGCTCCCTGCGCCCCTCAGGAAAATACATTTATTGTATCTATGGGAATTAGCGCTCACAGGGGAATTATGTGAGGTCCTGAGCTGAGAATTAGGTGGGTGTTCTTTTTGTTGAAATAATATGTTTTTGTTTTATTAAGGACCATCTTTTTTCGGTTCACTACTGACCTGTTTTTCAGCGCCTCTGACTTTCTTCAACTTTTATCTTGTTTCATTAACTTCCTTCTTAACTTACTGTTTCTATACGCGCGAGATCCTGTGCGGGAACTCACTTTGTGCATAGATTCCGCGTTCCCTAAACTCCATACTAAATAGTGCCTTCATCTTTCCTCTCTTTGAACATTCTTGTTGTGGTAAAGAGAGTCTAAACCTTTCTTATAATCAATCAATTAATCATTTACCTGGACAATTGAAGGTAAATTGTCCCCTTCTCTTAACTTTCTTCAGAGCGCCTTTGTTGTGGCTGGCGAGTCTTACCCAAATTAAAATAATTATAATATTACTAATATGAGTAACAATAATAATTCTGCGCATTTTCATGTCTTAACTGGCGCCTCTTCGCGATGTGAAACGTACATATCCTAACATGAGGTTGTCTTACCAAGGCAGCGTAAGTTGGGAGCCTGGCTGCCTCCTGGAGTTAGCAAGGCGATCCATAGGAGTCACGTGTGGCAAATCACTCGAGTTCCACCATCATATTACTTGCAGCTTTTTGTAACTTGCGTTCGTGTTTAAAATAGTTCCGAAATGATTGCGTCAAAATAATTTTCAGCTTGTTGAAATGTTTCATTTCATTTCAGCTTGTTGTAGTGTTCCTATTGAGGAAAATGAACGCCTAAAAAAACGAAATCAAAATTATTCGTGTATTTAATAGTGACTGAATAATTTTAGGCAATTATCCAGAAGAGAATGATGAAGTAAGTTTAAAATAATTTTTGAGAAGTCGTCCTATTTTTGGACAACCTGCAAAATCTACGACTAATTTGAAACTGTAGTAGTGTGTCACACTAATAATGAAATCAAACATGTTGCGTAAACGAAACCTTTTCATGTTTTGTACATTATCGCTGTCGTTGTACTTCGAGTGTCTGAAGCTGGTGAGAGTCATAATTCAGACGAGATTTCTTTCCTAACAAACAAAGGAAAATTTTAAATGTTTTCTAATACAGCAACGGACGTTCTCTTACGATACATTGAATCTTGACCCTAATCATCGGCAAAAAATCGGCAATTTTTACCGAGTGCCGATGCTGATTCTTGTGAAAAGTGTAGATTCTTGTCGATACCGATTAATCGGCACATCACTTTAAAGGAACAAGAAAATTCTTTGAATTCGTGTGTAATCAACACAGTCCGGGTATGAAGGTCCTTAAATACAAAAATAAAATATAATTTAAATGGTCCAAATAGAAAAAATATGGGTTCACTTGAGCCAAAACCTACTGGACGGGCATCAAGTTGCGCAGTAGATGTGCAGTAACCTGTTTGCAACTGAGTCTGTGGTCACTCTCCTTGTTTTTGTACAGTAACTTCCACTATTTTTCCGGTTTATGAGAACAAAAGTGAATCAACATGAGTGAAACATGTGAGCATGTGTATGCGATTCATTTACCCCCCCCACTAATGAAGTAAGTAAGATAAAAACGAGCTATTCTAACCATGAAACTCTTACATTTTCAGTCGCTCTCCTTGTATTGAATTAATTAAATCCCCTTCGTGTATTCGTGGATGTGTAATAGAACTACTGCACTTGCGAGGCTGAAACACTGGCGGTTCTCTTAATTGAACTGCTTCTGAAGATTCCTAGATTCTTTATCGAATTACTTCTGAAGATTCCTAGATTCTTTATCGAATTACTTCTGAAGATTCCTAGATTCTTTATCGAATTACTTCTGAAGATTCGTAGATTCTTTCTCGGATTGTATTTTTCGTGTGATGGAGAAATTGAAGTAATTTCAAAATGAAATAAAAACTAAACGGTAAAATGCAAGCTTTTGTAAAAGCCCGCTTAACCCCAGTAAGTAACGTGGAAGTCAGCTTTTTATCATAAAACTAGGGTTTTGATTGGTTGGAAAATAGTTTTTTGTTAGGTTGAGCAATTTGACGGAGGGGTGCAGGATCAAATTTCTTGTAAATATTTATGATTAAATTATACTTTATTTTGGCAGCTAATATGTTCATTAGTATTTGAATTTGAAGTCTGTGCAAAATTCCCTTTGATCATCTAATACTGCATAAATTGCATCGTGGTCGAAATTTTCATTGTAAATTACAATATTTGTCTTGATTCGAAAAGAACACTTAACACTTCATCCGTAAAAATCTTTCTTTGACCATCTTATACTGCACAAGTTTCATCATGAACGAAATTTTCAATCAAAATTACAAAATATGTCTTGATTCAAGAAAGCATTTTGTACTTACTTCATGGTCGCCATTGTTTGCCGCACATTGCCCATATTGAGAGAGCGCTGTCTAGAGAGCGCCCTGCGTTGGTGAGGTGCTAAGTAGGTCGGAGTGGAAGAGTTGCATTAATCAATGGGTGCTACCCACGGTAAAGGAAACAATAACGTTCCTATGGGAGAAAATACACCTATTGTTCGGCTAGCCAATAGAACGGCTTTATTTCAAACAAACTTTATGACGTCACCAAGACGCCATGTCGTTAGGCCAATAGTGGAGCCAGATTTGGAGGTAGCAGTGCTACCAGATGCAATATGAGCGCTGCTATCGGTCCGTTGCCGTGACGTCAGCAGAACCACACCGTCAACGAAAAAAAGACTGGCTAGAACCTACCTTGTTTCCTCTACCGGGGTTCTACCGAGGCTGTGTGCTACGTGGCGGTGCGCCAAGAATGTGCAGGAGGGCTGCCAGCAGAGGCTGGGCCACGTCAGGGTCTCGGTGATGTCGTCTGCTGGGGCGCCGCTCGAGTGGGGCTTCCCAATTTCCGATTGGAGTTATAGAACACAATTTAAATGAAGGATAGTTGTATCAGTGTCAAGTTGTTGCGTAAAATTTAGAATAAGGGTATTTGTAGGGTAGTTGTTGTATTGCTTATGTATAAATTATAGAACACAATTTAAAATAAGAATTTATCAGTGTCAAGTTGTTGCGTAAAATTTAGTATAAGGGTATTTGTAGGGTAGTTGTTGTATTGCTATTAAGGTGTTTCGTGCTATATCACACATACCCTAATTGGGACATGTGTCATAGCTCAAATGTAATGGAAGCCAGGACGCATGTTCCAATTGCGAACTTGAACAACAGAATAGTATAAAATAATTAAAACAACCTCATAATATAATTTAATATGCTGAATTTTCGGTTGATATACCCTTTTACCAGTTCTGGCTGTTGATTATTTCGGAGCTTTTAGCTTGGGAGCCTTTATTTCAAATATATCTAGAATATCTTAAGAAGTTTACCATATATCTTTTACAGATTTTGAATACGTGAAAATAGGAAAAACTTATTGGAGTGGAATCTTGAAGAATTTTTTATAATTTTGAGTAATTATGTTGGTATTCTCTAATTCATTCAGTGATTGGTGATAAATGATTGTTGATGAGGGCTGTCTCTGTTGGTGAACTGACATTGTTGTGGATTGGAGACTCTTTGAGTTACTGATAATCCTGCTGCTGCTGCTGCTACTTATAGTTATTTCTGATCCTATTTGCTGTCGGTGTTCACCTCAAGAGATCGTCCATCCTTATGGTCATGCAGAACCCTCGTTTATGTTACCAGCTAAGCTAGTTATGTTTTCGCCTTGTTTTCAATACTTGATCTTTTGATCGCGTACGGGGCTTTTGTGATCACTCTGAATCGCACGCTTTGTTCTTGTCCGTAGTGCTAAGGGTAGAATGTCGCACTGTGGGCTAGGAAGATCCTGGTTCAATTCCAGTCCGACAAATGCAATATTTTGACTGAGTAGGAGCTGCTCCTCTGACGATTATAAAAAACGGAAACTGGGGTTGAAAACTGTTATTAGGAAACTCTTTTACTCATCGAGCTTGCATTTCATCCCTTTCTTTAAATTAGGTTGAGAAACTGAAAACCACTCTACAGCGTAATTGTATTGATAGAGCTTAGTGACTTATAATGGCGTAGCAGGTAATTACAGGCACTGCATGTGTTAGTTTCAAAAGTGTTGACATGCGTGTGATGCTCGACAGTGTCAGTGAGTGATAGTGTACCAGTGTCCTCCACTGACAGGCAGTCACGTACATGTTCTTTGTAGGAATTTGCTCACTTTTCACCTTCAAATTGCAAATTCGTCCCAAATTTTTACTGGGTTTGAAGGAACAGTTTTTTATCTCACCGTGCTTTACAGTTCTGCTGTCAATGATAATTGTCAAAAGAAGCATTCAATTTTCGCACGTCGGTGACTCTTGAGGTTATTGCTGTCACTTCACGATACATGTCACTCTGCGGTGCGTGCATTAGCAGACCCTTTAACGCCGTAATATATTGTATTTATTGTTAAATTTATTCACTAATGTGCTATTTGAATTTCACTGCCGAGTGGCAGTTCCTGATATCGGTGACTACCTAACGTTAGTTCCAGTTTAGTAATGGGGTTGTGATAACGGTAATATAAGTGCAAAAATATGAGCATTAGAGGGCTAAGGGTGCGCTTCAAATGAGAGTTTGCTTCACCGTATGGTCCTCAATGTGACTTTGGTGAGGAAGCTCAAAAAGCAAGTTCTCCATTTACACGGTGCGCTGACAGAGCGACGCCTGAACGCAGCCTTCGTTATTAATCTCTTCTTTGGCGGAGCAGAGTCCAAGCTTTTTTACCCTGTGCTCTTTTTTTCAGTTGTCGACAAGTACATTCGCTTAAAACGCAACCTTAAAAAAGTAAACTGCAGACGTGGTTACCTCATCGATTCTGAGCTTCATGTGTTGGAAGATCTTGCAACCAGTCGCTATTGTTCTCTTTTTATGGTGTTTGTTCTCTTTGTTCTCTTTGTATGTATTTATGTTTGTATATTGTATATATTGTTTGTATGTATATATTGTTTATTGATCTCTTTGTATGGCGTTTGTCCATGCCGCCCGGTAATGTGGTGTTGAATCTGCACCGGAATCGGCGAATGAATGCCACACATTAGAAGTCTTACACACGTGTCAAGGCTTGTGTTTTTTCTTGTTGTGTGAATCTACACAACATCAAATAGTTGTTGCTAGCTAATTTCTTGAAACTTTATTTTATTTATCTGCCGAAATTTCTATACATTTCTGTATAACAAAAGCTTAATTCTAACAAACTCTTTATGTTGTTTCAGCTATCAGTTATTTCATCCACTGGAAATGCGGCTAGCCTACGAATTACTTACTTAAATATGGAAAAAATTATCTGTGGTGGATGAAAAAAGTGAGAAAGCTAAAAATGACAAAAATAGCTTCAGACAAATGCGACGAACTGTACTGTTTGTTTGAACTCTATAACATCATCCAACGCATAGTTATTGGTGTGATAGGGTTTTATTTCATTACTTGGAGGCCCGAATGTCCATTTTATGTTGATACCTGAATCTTTTCCTTGTTAATTTTTTTAAATAGACCATTTAACCCGAAATAGAAGTAAATTCATGCTTCCTTATTTTTCAAAGGCCCGATCGCAACACAGTATCCTCTTCGTTGGAACTAAAACTTGGAACTCGATCCCTGCGGAGATCCGTGAAAGCAATTCTTACAAAATATTCAAGAGACATCTTGAACTTCATTTCCTATCAAAATACTAGTCGTGTAAGACCACCAAGTTACATCTTGCCTCCTACATGTCTAGTCCTAATAATGTGATTTACCATAGGTAACATAACCGATCTTCAGTCTGCTCTTAATCGTTTTATCGAATACATTGTTAAATATAGCCGATCTGACCTATATTGTAAAATACAGCATCAAATATCGAGTCAATTATCTCACTGATCAGTCTATTGCGAAACTAGGTTAAGTGAATTAGGTTAAACAGTATTGTACACCTTAGAATAATGTGATGGTAGGATGCCCTAGAAGTCGCTGAACTTGTCCGGGCCCACAGGTAGCTATACTATAGTTTGACAATTGTACTAGACTTAAGAAACATTCTACCTCTGTATCACCTGTGGTAAATAAATTGTTTAAAATTGTTTAAAATTGTTTAAATTGTTTAAAACTAAAGTAGAACCTCGTTCGATACTAGACGCCACTCATTTACTAAAAAAATTGTCAATTTTCAGTATTGAAAGATTGAGTGACTTAGTTGAAGCCGTTCGATACTAGACGCTACTCATTGAACAAAAAAAAAAATAAATATTAGACGTACTTGACGTTCAAATTTTAACACAATGCTCGCCTGGTATCAAATATATTCCATAAGCCCGTGTTTCTTGGAAATGAATGCCTCTCTTGATTGAGATGATCCACAAATTGACACATTTCGTGAACTGTTACTAAGCAATCAGTGAACATTATCTTCGGTGATCCTATGATCTCACCAACCATCCGACGGTAGTGGTCAGTGTTGAGCGCCATTACGCCGGGACTATCTTGCGAGCTGAGAATGCCGCGCTGTAGGAATGTGACAATCACGTCAATTCCTCGCTTTTCTATTCGATGGCTGCTCAATGCTTCCCCTCACGGAAATACGACTATTGTATCTGCGCTCCCAGGAAGAAGATGTGAGGTCCCGTGCTGAAGGTTGTATAGGCCTTCCTTTTGTTGAAACGGAATAAGTTTTTTCATTAAGAACCATCTTTTTTTTCAAGACTTTTTTCTCACAACCTCTGGCTTTCTTCTTCAACTTCCATTTTATTTCAGAAAATTCGTTCTTACCTTACTCTTTGTATGCAACGAGGATCTTGTTAGGGAATGCGCCTTGTGCATAGATTCTCCGTTCCTTGAACTCCTTGGTAAATGGTGCCTTCCTCACTCCCCTCTTTGGAACACATCTGCTATGGTATAGAGGCTTAAACTAACTCTAATCTAAATCCACACTTCAGGACCCACATTAAGTTATTGTCTTATTGTGTGATTTTATCGCATATTCTGTTTTAAATTTAACCGTTTATCTGAACCTCTTAATGCAACGAATTATCTCGACTATTCCTTAATTTACTTGATCTCATTTGTAAGTACTGGGTGAGATTCATTGTGCACACGACATGTACGTGTAGCTGAAGTGTACACGACAGTGTACGTGTTGCTGAAGTGCACACGACAGTGTACGTATTGCTGAAGTGCACACGACATGTACGTGTAGCTGGAGTGTACACGACAGTGTACGTGTAGCTGAAGTGCACACGACAGTGTACGTATTGCTGAAGTGCACACGACAGTGTACGTGCAGCTGAAGTGCACACGACATGTACGTGTAGCTGGAGTGTACACGACAGTGTACGTGTAGCTGAAGTGCACACGACAGTGTACGTGCAGCTGAAGTGCACACGACAGTGTACGTGCAGCTGAAGTGCACACGACAGTGTACGTGCAGCTGAAGTCGAAGTTATCAACATTCATCAATTTACTCCTGGTTAGACTGTATTGCCCAATGCGTTTTCAGCGACAAGGAAGACGCTGACTCCACATGCGCGGTCGCTGCCGTTGGTTAGGCTAGGTCGTAAGCAACAAAATCAAAAAACCGACTCTACTGCCCGAATACACTTCGAGCGAACGAAGGTGAGCAGTGCGACGCTTCAATTTGTTGTTTATTGAGTCCCTTTTCGAAAATTTCCATCCCACGATAGTAACAGCACTGACACTATTTCATCCAAGTTAGATGTGGCTTATGTTTTGCATTAGGTGTGCGAGAGCCGTGTCTGCGGCCCGTATAAGCGCAGGGAGAGTGCCAAGACGGGAGAGCTGCGGCACCCACCGCTCTCACCAGAACAAAAAGCCGACATTTTTGGCAGAGGCTTCGCAACGCTGCATTTCCTAGAGCTCTGCGCACACCTACCCTCTACATTACGCGTTCATTTGAGTTTATACTAAATGGTGCCTTCCTCCTTCTTCTCTTTGAAACGGCTAGGGAGGCTTAAACTAACTTCTCTAATCTAACCAAATGTAGGTTTGGGGCAGGGGGAGTGCCGGACGTGTTTAATGCGCTAAGTGCGGCAGCTTAAACTGCAGTTCAATGTTTAACCCAAATTTAGAGTTAATTATAGAGATAAATTTTGAAAATAACGAACATTAAATAGGTCGCACCTTCATTCAGTTATCATGAAGCATTTATCAAAATTGAGTTAGTGACTGCTGGTCGGTCAGCAGCATTATGAAAATCCCCTCAGTGACCACCAGTGGGTCACGTCGCACTTAAAATGTTGAAGGTTTCAGGTCACAATAGTCGTGCAAGCTCTTTAACTTCAACAACTTCAGACAACACTCCTCGCTGCCCACATGCAGCTACATCAAGCGAGCGCCCTACCCAGTCTAACTTTTTCGCCGCCTGCTTGCATGTTTTTCACTGCCTAAGCGATTTAACCTTTTGCTTTCCAACGCTCAAATTGTTGAGGGGAAAGTTTTCTAAGATAATTGGAGTCATTACCCTGAAATATCAGTACAATTGCCCTAGGATGGTTTTTCTGCATAAGCAGGTGCTTACTTCCTTTTTGAATTGAAAAAATTGTGCTTTAAAAACGTATGCTTCGACGCCCAAAAAAATGATCGAAAAATCTGAGAAAAAACATCAATTTAGTTTTTGCTTAATTTTATCTGTAAATACATGTACGTATGAAAAACTTGCTCAGGTTAAATAAAAAGGTATTAAAGGTATTGCACAGACCATGAAGCTTACACAGAGTTGATTTCAATAGCAAATTGCATGTGTCAAACTTCTGGAATGTCTAAAAACATATTTGAAGGAATACAATGAATTGCCCTCATTTTGTCATTTAGTTCTAATTATTTCCCTTCTAGTTGAATCACCCTGAAATTTTGTCAATTCCCCTAAACTGGAAGCACTAGCCATCTGGGAACTGGAGTTCCCCTCAGCAGGCAAAGGGTTAAGCGATTAAATCGCTAAGCAGCGAAAAACATGCATGCACGCCGCGAAAAAGTTGGACTGTGTACCCTCGTTTCGACGACGTGTCCGCTGAACTTGCGTAGCATGAAAATCTCCCATCAACTATTGAGGCGCAGTATTGTCTGCAAGCTACCTGAAGCCCCCGAGTATTTTGTTAATCTGTTTCGATTAGAATTTTACAAGCGATTTTAATGAAATTGCATTAAATGCGTGAATAATTACGAAACTTCGTTTCACTAAATGGGTGAGCATTTCAAGTCATTTCTACACCATACGGAGGTACGGAGTGTTTACTCCTGGAAACTTTGAGCGTGTTATTACGACCACAAGAAAACTAGGCCATCAGTCGAACACCGTTTTCAGTGCGTGCATTCATACTTTACTTCCGTCGCTGAAAAATCATGTAAATAGTTATGTTACGGAAATAAATTGGTTTTCTAATCCGCGGAAATGTACTTTATGAAGGTTCATTTCATCATCAATGAAGAATCAGTGTGTGGGAATACCATTTCGTTCACAAGAGCATGGGTTCTTAAAGGTTTAGAAAGCTCACATGAATGAAGCATCACGGCTGGAAATGCGGACTGCCAGGGGGAATATGTGAGATTCCTAGCTAACGGTTAGCTGAACCTTTTTTATGTTGAAATAAATAATTTTTTGTTTTGTTACGGACCATCTTTTTTCCGGTTCACTGCTGCCCTGTTTTTCATAAACATAGTCGTATTTTGCTGAGAGGTTATTTAATTTGGCACTTAAGGTCACGTAATTTGCTAGTTTAGGTTACGTAAATTGGTACTTGAGGTTATTAAATTTGGCGCTTGAGGTTATTTAATTTGGTACTTGAGGTTATTTAATTTTGTACTTAAGGTTAATTATTTTTGTACTTGAGGTTATTTAATTTGGTACTTGAGGTTACGTAATTTGATACCTAAGGTTACGTAATTCGGTCCTTGAGGTTAATTAATTTGGTACTTGAGGTCTGTCAATTTAGCACTTGAGGTTAATTAATTTGGTACTTGAGGTTATTTAATTTGGTACTTGAGGTTAATTAGTTTTGTACTTGAGGTTGCGTAATTTGATACCTAAGGTTACGTAATTAGGTCCTTGAGGTTAATTAATTTGGTACTTGAGGTTAATTAATTTGGTACTTGAGGTTATTTAATTTGGTACTTGAGGTTATTTAATTTGGTACTTGAGGTTAATTAATTTGGTACTTGAGGTTATTTAATTTGGTACTTGAGGTTATTTAATTTGGTACTTGAGGTTATTTAATTTGGTACTTGAGGTTAATTAATTTGGTACTTGAGGTTAATTCATTTGGTACTTGAGGTTATTTAATTTGGTACTTGAGGTTACGTCATTTGCTACTTCTACTAATAGTAATGATGCGCCAAGGCCTCGTACACCTACAGTTAGTGTACAGAAGGCAGTGGTCGCCCGCCCGCCTCCAAGCGTTCGGTCTGCTTGCATCCGAGGACCTCTGATGAGGGAGAGGCCGGAGGTATGTACCTCAGAGCCACTTCTGCCACAAGCTGCAATACAACTCGCATTTGTAATAACTTGCCTTTGTAATAACAATAAGTAAGTGTTGAAATAATTATCGGGTATCGTTTAAAAGTAGAGACTAATGAAGATTGAAAGTGCACAGTTGCTCACGGAGATCCGTATTTATGGAGATTATATCCATTGCTTATGGAGGTACATCAGAGATCCTTCTGCCACAAGCTACAATACAACTGGCATTTGTAATTACTTGCTCGAAGTGCTCTCCAAGCCAGTGTTTATTTAAAGTGAACAATAAGTAAGTGTTGAAATAATTATCGTATGTTGTGTAAAAGTAGAGATTGATGAAAATTGTAAGTGAACGGGTGTTTATGGAGACCCGTATTTTCTCATAGAGATCGCTCTTTTTCCTGTTCATGATTTTGACCAACTGTAGTTGGAATGAGATTTAGAACTAATCGCTCTGTTTCTTAAAACGAAACTCATAGTGATTGAGTGAGGAATCCAGACTTGCAGGGAGGTAAAGTACTTCTGTCACTTATTTCTTCGCGTTATCTTATGCCTCGAATGCATTAAACAATTTTTCCTCGAATGCATTAAGTTATAGTACCAATTACCTCTACTGTATACCTTGTTCATGAAGTTTCCACGTTGCAACTTGTCAATGAATGTATATTAACGGCAATAGCACAGTTCTTCTTAATTGTTACTTTTTCTTCTTAGGTTTCTTCTCGTGCCATTTACCCGCTCCATTATTTTGCCTTTTATTAATTTCCGTCTTGAGCTTGCATCCCAAATTTGTCGGCTATTTGTTTACTATTAGGTCTGTTTAATTCAACGTAGCTAATTAGTGCGGCTTAGATATAATTGTCAACGAGCAAAATTTAACTAACCATCAAAACTCTGTTAGTATCCATCTGCCTGTTTCAATTGTTTCTATGAGGACTTGACTCGTTCGATTCTGCTACGGTCATTTCTATTGCATTAGCAAGACCTTCCATCGAGGGTCTGTCTTGAGTGCTACCGATGTGTCCACTTCAGGTTCTCCTCTGATTTGTATCTCTTCAGCTCTTATTGCACGATTGTATGTATAATTGTATAGTGATGTACCGATGTATCGGTATCGGCAGGATCGGTCATTTTTACTGGTATCGGTATCGGCAAAATCCGGCCGATACTTTATCGATACTTTCTTATAATACTTCTTTTATCATAAAAATGAAGATCATAAATCATCAAAGTAAAAGTACAATCAAATAAAGAGCCTATTCATACCTCGGAAATAAGTTAGATAACTGTTGAATTACAGCGTTTTATCAGGCCCGCTAACTGAATTTACTACTTTGAATTATTCACGTATGGTCAGTAAGTGAGAGCTATGTAGCATTAATAGTTAAACACAGTAACGACATGAAATTATTATACTTCTACAACTAAAACCTATTTAGTTTGACCCAATTTCCATTCCTTAAAGTACGTGACAGGCTAACAAAAATCAAACCAATTGAATAAAGTTGAAGGTGCGTTTTAAAGTTTTTGTAAATTTAATAGAGAAGTAGCTGAAAATTCTATTTCTTCTATTTCAATTTAGCTGGTAAATCGTCTATTACGAAGCTAATAATTTTATTTTAATTTAGCATGTAAATCGCCGTACATTACGAATCTTGCATTTTTCTTCTATTTTGAAAAATTCCCGAACAATCTTATAGTTAGTTGCGTGTTTTCGGATCTTTTTGGTTTCGGGGCCTATCGAATTTTAATGTTTTCTTTTCGCCAAAGTATGTATTTTGGTGTGAAAAACACAAAAATTAAATCCATTTTGGGGAGACATTATTCATTAAGTGTTGCTAACCTAACCTAACCAAGGGTATAATTTCAAACACCTCCCTGTTAATCATGGTGAAAACTTGGTGGACCCTGCAACAGGTGCGCACACTCAAATGATTGAGAGTGTATGGCATCCTATAAAAATTAAAATTAAATAAAAATATAGATAAAACATAAATATAAATATACACACATTCGTGTGCATATTTCAAATAGGCTTGACTGCCACGAAGTTATTGCGCCAAACTGACGGGAAAAGAGGAGCTCATGAGGACAGCGTGCGTCACGTCTTGTCACTAGAGGAAGATTCGAAGGCTTCTAGGGACTTTTCTAAGATTATGATCTCAAAAAAATGAGTTATTCTTCTCAAGCATCCTGCAACCGCATGTAACACGTTCACCGCGTTTCCGCGGCTGTAATCGGTTGGCTTGTTTAGGTTGTACGTAGCAAAATTAGAAAATCGACTTTACTGCTCGAGTATATTTTTATCCTTCGTAAAAAAATGTGAAAAGTACAATTGCGCTATTATATTTCACCTCGTTAAGCAGTCATTTTTTAAAAAGATAGCAAAACAAATGAAAAGTCATTCATTTATACAGGTACGTGAATGAGCAATTTACCGACTGGTACACATATGGCCCAATATGCGGGGAACTTGTTAATGAATGAGCGAGTAACCTGCCACATCTTGGACCCGTAAGTCTAGGACGGTGGTCATTGGACAGCGAGGCACGCTGGCGCCGACGTGACTGGCTGGGCGACACGTGGGGTGGTGGTGACGTCACCGCCCGCCGTAGGGTGGCTGGGCGGAAAATGCCAGGGGTGGTGGTCGTAGTGTGGGACTCATGCCAACTGTGGGAGGAAATAACCACCCAGCACCAGCCAAGTCCCTTATTTTAGCTCGTTCTTGACCCCCAACTTAGCTCCACGTGGTGCGGCCTGTTGCTGCGTTGTACGGGGCAACAAGCAAGCATCGTTAATCTCCACTGAATTTGTCCAAGAAACGCGGGACTTTTAGGTTTCCATTGGATGTTTATAAGTGAGAAATGGTCTTGTTTGTAATATTAATGTTTTTATTGATTCGTCGTGAAACGTCTAAGGGAATTTACTGAGTTGTATAAAAAATTGAAATTTGTTGTGCGCTCTACATTTTCGTGCTCTAGTATCCAAACTGCAGAGCAATACAACGCTTAGAGAATATGCAGTTTCATCTTCCTCTGTGCTGAAGGTTATTATCAATCAACATCTGGATGAATACAACGCAAAGAGCACGTATAGTTTACTATAATGCTGACAGTCGTATGACCTTGTGGGCAGGACTAGAGGCGTGTGGCGATGGGCAGCGAGCAGAGCCGGGAAGCCCTGCAGGGTGCGGCTGGGGCTGGCCGGCCCCCGTCAGGAGCTCCACCTCGTCAGTGCAGGGGGGGCGCCGCTCCCCCTCTGTCTGCTGCCTCGTCTGGTGCGTCGTGCTCCTTACTGTTCACTGCCTGCTGTTCTTATCGTCTTGTTCTGTGCGTGCTCACTGGTAGCACGAATACGGTTCATTGCATGTTGTTCAGATCGTCTTGTTCTGTGCGTGCTCACTGGTAGCACGAATACGGTTCATTGCATGTTGTTCTCATCGTCTTGTTTAGTGCGTGCTCACTGGTAGCACGAATACGGTTCATTGCATGTTGTTCTCATCGTCTTGTTCTGTGCGTGCTCACTGGTAGCACGAATACGGTTCATTGCATGTTGTTCTCATCGTCTTGTTCTGTGCGTGCTTACTGGTAGCACGAATACGGTTCATTGCATGTTGTTCTCATCGTCTTGTTTAGTGCGTGCTCACTGGTAGCACGAATACGGTTCATTGCATGTTGTTCTGGGCTCTTTATGGTTGCATGAATACAGTTCAATGCGTGCTGTTCCTCTTGTCTTGTTCTCTGTGTTCATTTTGGTAGCACGAATACATGTCATTGCATGCTATTTTTCAAGTGTATGTACTTGAAAGTAATAATAGAGGTAGTAGTAATAGTAGTTCTTGATATCTGAATAGAGATGCACTAGCTTTTAAGAATGTCAGGATGTGATAAGGCGTTTTAATTTCAGATGGGATCTCCATTTCACATAATTTAGGCCATGAAGTCATCATGAACGTCTTAGATTTGATGCATGTTATTTATAATAAGTCCACTTCAAAGTCCTTTTAATTTTTTCTGCTGTAATTCAAATTCTGTTGTTTGTCCATAATTATAGCCGAATTATTGGGTTAATAAGATGGGATGTCTCTCAGAAAAATACTCATTTTGCTGATTCAACTGCAGCTATGCCTGAACACGTCAAGGCTGATGAGGGATGTGAATTCTGCTCACAATACGCTCGGTCTCGAGCCAGGCAAAGTTATTCTGCTTCACTTCTGTGTCAAGGGGAAAAAGCTGGCAAATTTTATGCGCAAGCAACTTGTTTGATGTTCAGATGCGTGTGTGAACTCACGGATCACTGGTCTATGTTTTTTTCTTTCAAATCTTTAATTGTACTTTATGAGTATATAGCTAATTTTCATCTTGGGAAGTTGTGTACCATCGAGTTGATTACTTGATTTTATGTAGCTTATTGTTGTAGTGCTGAAGCACATATTCTGCATGGTTATTCATATTCTGTTCAGAAAGTCATCAGAATGTGAATATTTTTACTGAATATTTTTATTGTCAAATTGAATATTCAAATTGAATATGAATATTCATATTCTGTATGGTTTCGATCTCTATGCCATAATTTGCTTAAATGCGGTCGTATTTGCACGTTGGTCTTCCATACATACTTTTCTGTTCCTTTTGAATTTTTTTCTATACCATAATTGAGTACATGCAGTTCTGTTCCGCATCTACTCAAAGTCTACCAATTCTTTGGCACATTCCAATGTTCGTCAAGGAAATCACAAAATCATTCCTTTGAGATTCTATGCTTCTGTTGCACGCTTCAAGTGGCATTCCAATGTTTATGTACAGCACTCGGACTGGTCACACCGACATTGCATGAGAAGGTTCACTAGTGGTCACCGTGGCCGAGTGGTTAAGAGCGCGCGCCTTACGGGAAGGGTCGGCCGTTCAAATCCCGGCAATGCCGCCGGTGATTTTCCCCTTTGGGAAAAGGGAGAACTAAACCACAATTCCCCACTCCACCCAGGTGTCGGAAATGGGTACCGGCATAACCGTCATTGCGTCCTGGTGAGAGATTTGAAAAACCAGTGTAGAAGATGATATTCATCAGGCTTGATTGAAGTAAAACGTGTTTTTTCTTTCTGGTCGGGCCAGGCGGGGGCAGCGTGGACCGATCTGTGAACAGCTCCCCGCGCCCCTCCATCTGCTCCGACGCAGACCTCCCCTACATCTCCTACACAGTCAACCGGCCCATTGGAGGTGCGTATCCGTGCTACCCAGCGGTGCACAACTTGCGCGACGGCGGTAATTCAGGCGCTCTAGATATTACGTTACTTGAACTTGCGTTTCCTGGAATGAATCTAGCCTTTTTATCTCAGCGTTCAACTGATTATCAAAATATTAAATATTTTAACCACATTGTGAAATTATTAAGTACGATGTTTGATAAAAGTGAGCAAGTTTGTTTATTCCTTTCCGTGTTTTGGACGAGTTTATTGAGAGTTGAGTTAAAATTTTGGCCCGTGTGTTTGGCGGCAGACTCGCCGAAGCACAGCAGCCGAGCGGGTGGGATGCGGGGCGCCCTGCGGCGGTCCGGCTCCCACCGCCGCCTCTCCCGCCGCACCTCGTCCCACGGCGGCGGTGGCGGGGTGGTGGCCCGCCCCAGTGAGGTGGTGGTGGTCAGGGAGGCCCCCACCGCCTCCCAGCAGGATGCTGACCTCGCCAGGCTTCAGGTCTGTCCCATCTTTTTTTACGCTTCTCCCAGAGTTTCCTCCACATGTGAAATTTTTTCAATTTAAGCTACTTTAAACTTTCAAATTAAAGAGATCGTCCGTGATTGAGTCTGAGCAGGAATTACTGTCAGCGCCGTGTTTTATTTTCGTACCCGGAATTATGGTCAAGATGAATGCTCGTGGTTTTTCGATTCTGCTTCATTAATTCAACAAGTGAAACTCGATATCCGAGTGAAATCCCACACACTGACTGACTCTGCAGAGATGATATGAGCTATGGAGGCTCTCGATGTGAAGTTCCCGATGTGTTAACTTTCATCATGATGCAGCATGGGCTACGGAACAGGTGTGATCAGATGGACTACCCTGAGCATAAATTGTTTCATTTCCGGGACTGCTATAATACATTCATACGGCAATGAATGAAGTTTAAATGTAACTGTTTACGGGGTAAAAAACGCTAATATGAAAAAATATTGAAGATACGAAAACTCTATGGGTTGAAAATGCCAGCTTGTGTATGTCAATTTTTATGTGTATGTCACCTTGTGTGTGTGCTTGTGTATGTCACCTTGTGTATGTGCTTGTGTATGTCACCTGTAAAAAACAACGAATTTAGAA
The DNA here is from genome assembly GCA_014220935.1 of Platorchestia sp. MABIK. NCBI lineage: Eukaryota > Metazoa > Arthropoda > Malacostraca > Amphipoda > Talitridae > Platorchestia > Platorchestia sp. MABIK. Next base: position 59,978 of record JACJUY010000785.1, read on the forward strand.
ATCAAATACCAATCATTGCAGCACTGATACGAGTACATTCCTCCTTCCAATATTAGAAACCGCGCCAGAGAAATCTCATTGAAAACTGAATTATTGTCCTCAAGTATCAGAGCTCGAGTTTTTGCGGCCGAACATGTTAATGTAGCTTAATGAGAAAATATCGAGCTGTATTATATCACCTTAGTGATAAACAAAGTCTTCGTGACCTTACACACGGTATTTCGAGAGTTCGGTATGAATGTACTTCTGTTGGTTCTCGTGCAGACACACTCAGCTTCACTTTGCTCTGAGTGAAGCAGTAAGAGGCAAAAAGACAGGGAGCTTTCTTCTCCCTATGCTATCTACGACAGAGAGAATACCTGATCATGCCCACTCAAATAGTGAGCATGGGAGAGGCCCTCGACTCCAATCTCATGGTCAAAATGCAACTTTTATTGTATTTTTGTTTATTTTTTGACATAACGCAACTTTTATTTTTATTCATTGTTTCATTTCATTTGTTCGCCTAACGCAACTTTTATTTATGTTCATTATTTCTTTTTTTCAAAAAACGCATTTTTAGTTTTCATTCATTCTTTTTTTTTTAACAAATGCAACTTTTACTTCTATTTATTTATGCATTTCTTTTTTTTTAACCAAACGCACCTTTTATTTCCATTTATTTCTTTATTTTCATTTTTTGAAGAGAAGCAGCTTATTATTTCACCCATTTTTTTTCCTCTTGAATGAAGCTGATCTCGCCGTTCCTGCCGATCATGCGAGGCGCGCTGACGGCGCCGGCGGCACGGGACCCTGAGGTGCTGGAGCGCATCAGTCCGGCCCACCTGAGTGGGCTGTGCCGCGCCTACCAGGCCCACCTGCACGCCGCCGCCGCCACCACCGCCGTCACACAGGACGACATCACCGCCGCCGTCAAGCAGGTCTGTCGTCCCGTCATGGTGGAGGATACAAGGTAGGGTCATTTCTATGGGGGAAATACACCTCCTCTTGTTCGGCCAGCCAATAGAACGGCTTCATTTCAAACAAACTTTACGTCACCATTGCGACACGTTGTTAGGCCAATAGTGGTGCCAGATTTGGGGATAGCAGTGTTTCCAGATGCAATATGAGCGCTGCTATTGGTTCGTTGTCATGACGTCACCATTGCCACTCGGTAGACGAAAAAGGGCTGGTTTGACCCCTACCTTGTTTCTTCTACCGTGGTGCCGTTTAGCAGGTGTGTCGTGCTGTCTAGCACGTGTGTCGTGCTGTCTAGCTTGTGCTCGGGTAAAAATACCGAGGCAGCGAGACTGATATCGAGTTAGGGTCTTTCTTATCCGAAGTGTGATACTTTACCCTCACTCCGCGAAAACATCGAAACAAGGATCGATTTGAATGCATCAGAGAATTCATTCTGGAAATGCAATTGTCGTGACAATATTGGTAATTAGGTTACAAGTATGTGAGAAAATACTTATTAATTGCTTGATAATTTCATTTACCATGTTGAAGCTGAGAGCTACCATCTGCTATAATTTCATTGTTAGACAATATACCCCAGGAGCGAAAACGTAATGGTCTCTTGATGAGGTATGGAGACTTACAAAGCTGAAGAGTAAAGAATTTTCTTAATACGCGTCATGGGACAGCTTCGTAGAAGCCGGTGGGGTGGACGATTAAAAATCGGTCACCGGGAGCCCGAGTTTCGTATCAGGATAGGCTCGTTAATTAAAAAAAAATAGATTCATAGCTACCCTCCTTGTGCGTCCGTGTGACGTTCAAAATTAAATTTCTATTTTTTATTTTATTTTTTCAGGTTGAAGCTACGCTGGCGACGGTGGTGTCCATATTGACAGAGCGACAACGCGCGTACGCTCGTCACGCCGAGCACCTAAGCCACGTAGGGGAACTGAGTCACTCTCTCACCACCTGCCACGCCAACCTCAACACCCTCATCGAGACGCTGGACACCTTGAACAACCTCTTGCCCATACCCGACCGCCTCGAGCCCTTCGTCTGGACCACCGGGTAGTCGATTCGGAATAGAATTCGGGTATTTACCTTCATTAAATGTTCACTTTACAAACCACCGAGGGTAGTGAATTCTAAATCGAAGTCGGGTATTTACCTTCATTAAATGTTCACTTTACAAACCACTTGGTAGTGAATTCGGGATCGACCTTTCCTTCTACTGGGCATTTACGTTGATTAAATGCTCACTTTACAAATTGTTTCACTTTAATGACGAGGTAACCATCATCAATTTTGCACATGTTAGTTTGATGTAAATTGTAAAATGTCATCTGAAACCTAAATTAGATGGTTATTGAATTAATGACTTTAGGGCGAGACAACGTTTGTTGAATTAATCGTCTTTGTCACTTTTAAACCTGCAAACTCCGTTTTGCGGCCTTCCCTCGGAACTTCTGGCATCTTCTATTATCAGGTTGGTTTCGTTGTCAATTGACACTTAACTTTTACTTTATTATGTAATGGGTGCAGTGCATAGAAACTATTGCATCAACATATCGCATTTTTGCTCTCCTCCGACCTAAAGTGCACTCTTTCGAATTGTCGGACCAAATGTAGGTTGATTTCAAATGTAACGGTGAGTTTGGATTTAAAAAAAAGTTGTATAAGTGTTCCCTTTTGAGCAACTCATAGCTGAGATGCCAAGTGAGCACCCTCGTGACCGACGTGAGTCACCATTCACTGATACTGCTGTTAGCATTACTTGAGCTAGAAGTCGTTGAACCTATTTGGCCCCACAAGTAGCTATGCTTAAATCTGTCAATTGTACTAGAAACAATCTAATACTGTATCTCTTGTGGTAAATAACTTGTTCAAATTTTTAAAATCTGAATTCGCTTGTTCGGTGAAACTTGTCATTCCGCGTTGCTTGCGCGCCTGTTCTGAGGTATTGAGTTGCATTCTGAGTTTAATTCGTCAAGGAAATTCAAATGAATTCTATTCAAAAAATGTGTACTAGATTTTTGATTTAAAATGTTTATCTCCATACTGTGATTTGAACCGCAAACTTGATCAATTGAAATGGTTAGCCAACATTCACTTACGTGTGTTTAATATTCTAATTCAATACAACATAGCTTTAATGTTCTACCAAAGAAGCTAAGCTTGTCAAACAATGGCTGGTCATCGAGTTAACTAGTTTCGAGAGCAAGTTTGTCAGGCAGCAAGTTGGTGTAATACTGCAGAGTTCCGTGCTTGCATCAGTCACTTGTTGTAAGTGAAGCAGTGGTCTGCAGCTTTCTTGAAACTCCTATTACTTGTTCACGCCAAGTTTCAGTCACCAGGCCAATTTTATCTATGTTTGCTGGTAGAAAAAGTTAATTCATCTGTGAATCTAACTTTTTTTAAGTGACACTACTTTGTAGTTGCAGGCTGTGGCAATTTTACGTCAAACCTATTTATTTTCTCAAGATTTCTACGAGCAACTTTGCATCGCATAAATTTCTGAGTTTTTTATCGTATGTATTTTATTTAAAACATTGGTTACGGTATTTCCAACTCTAAAATTAATACAATGTACCCCATTACTACTGCATAGGTAGGTGTTTTTGTTAACGTACGATGCGTATCAATTGCCGCCATCATCTTGAATATATTTCACGAGTCTCGTAACTGCCTGTCGCACATAGGCTCGTTTCGCGAGATATGACTCAGGTTGTCATGACCAAAATATTTTAAAAAGGGTAACGTTTACTGCTTTGAAGTGCTGCAAAATCATTCCGCTGTTATAAGGAAGACGTTCACCCAGTCTAACTTTTTCGCCGGAGCATGCATGTTTTTCGCCGCCCAATTGTTTTAATTACTTGGGCGACGAAAACATGCATGCAGGCAGCGAAAAAATTAGACTGGGCACTGAAGAAGTCTAGATGAGAGCGTGGTAATTTTATTTTCATGTGTGTTAGCACTTTGAATGGATATCAATTGTTTCTAAATTTTTGAACTACATATTTCTTGATTTTCTTGGGGTGCCTGCCTAATTTTAGATGCCAGGAGTTCCTGATTTTAAGCTAATTAACACTTTGACAGCGGCAGGTGTAACTGAAGTTCAACATTCAATTCAAATTTAAAGTTAGTGAGCGATGTTGAAAATATCAAACAGTAACTGGATCGTGATTTCATTTAGTTTTGATTTAGTATTTATGAAAATTGAGTTTGTGACTACTGGTCAGTCAGCAGCATCATGAAAACTCCCTCAGTGACCACCGGTGGCTCACGTTGCAGTCAAAGTGTTAACCTTCGATTTTATGAGTTCTACGTTCTGTGTGTACCATTTGTTCATGTCTGGATCGTGTAATTTGATGCAATATGATACGTACTCACTATGCTTAGTTAGGTATAAGGTGTTTTATGTAGAAGCAAAACAGATGATATCAAAACATAAAAGCGGGAAGTACTACAAAGTTTAAGAACTCCTTCTAAAGAATACCAAATGCATGCCGAATATTTGGGAAGCTGCTGATCGATCTGAGTTGTCTTGAGAGACGGAATGTGTGACTAAAAATGAACGGCTACGAAGGCAGCGACTGTGATCGTTAGTGGAATAATTATAGCTTCGTAAATGTCTAATGTTTTATTATCCTCTACATAGTCTATATGCATGATGTACTGACGGGGCGCACACACACTCAATGAGGTAGGTATTTCAGATGTGTAACTGACTTCAAATCACCATGAAGCACAAGTTCGATGGTGTTCAAAATTATGGCTACCGGAATGTTTTTTTTCTGGCTCAAGTTCTTCAAAATTATCCACATTTGAAAAAAGAAAAAACAATCGGACTACCATGGGGAGCACGAAAATAAAATGCGACTTTCGCCCTCCTGCTTCCATCATCCTACTCACGAGCCTACGAGGTGTAAACACAAGTTTGGCTTATGAGTTCGGAGGTTAATTTCAACTACAACAATTATAATCAAAACACGTTTGAGGTGATTGATGCAAGTGTTACAAGATGCCGCCGATATTCGTTGCGAGTGTTAATCGGTGACTACGTCCGTTTTTTATGTATACTTCAGTTCTCGTTTTTTATCTATGGGCACCTGTTTATGGTTCCGATGCTGCCTCGATGCTTATCGCAGTTAAAGACAGGTTCTCTGAGTTAGATCCATGTTAAGTTCCCAGAAGACACTTAATTTTGGCGGATAAATTGAAAAGAATGAGAAACGTTTCCCAATTTCTACAAATCCTAAGGACGAATACCGTGCGCTCTATGCACAAGCTTCAAGTAAATAACTCACCAGAAATAATTGCAACAAGCTCGATTTCTTCGATTGATGATGAGCAATTTTTCCTGTAGGAACAAAGCGATGATGTTTCGGACGAGTATTTACGTCGCACTTTTATTCAGATGACCATTTTCACCATCACGGATTTGAATGTTAAACACATACTTTTTTTTGTTCTATGAATCCAATTCTTAACATCCAAGAATTTTCCTGTAAGGATTTGTGTTACTTTTGTCTTTAGAAACTCATACATGCTTCACTTCACCCGTCATCATCTTCACTTAATGCTTGCTCTCATCCTGGACCAGCGCAGCTAAGAGATCTGTTTTTTCTATAACCTCATTTAATTAAAAGGTCGATCACGACCACTGTAAAGACGCGCAAGAGATCTCATGAGACAACAGCTGTGCTCTGTCGTAAAACGATGTTTGGAATATACCTAATTTTCATGTATTAAATAAATTATACCGATAGTGCAAGAGTGTTAACTGTCTATAAAGCTTCCTTTTTTCGAGCGATTACTCCACATATGTGTTCTCTGCCGCGACGATTCATTTTGATATACATCATCCGTTAAAATGTATGTAGCGTCATTTTCAATAGCACAGCATTAGCTCTATTCCCTTAACTCACTTTAACTTAATGGTGTCTTATTCCTTCCTCTCTTTGGAACGCTTTTGCTGCGGTTAGGGAGGCTTAACTAACATCTAATCTAATCTTAAAAACAAATAAAAACCAAGGACATTACCCACGCACAAAGAAACTGCATGCCAAATGCTAATTCGCCATTAAATCATTTCAGAAAAGCGCATGTTAGAGTGAAACTAAATTACTGAACATAGTCATTGTTTCTGAAAAAATTAAAGAATGAGGTACCTGAATCTGCCTGCCTTGAATAGACCGGCTGTAGGTCACTACGCGATACCTCGCCCTAGTTCGTTATTTTAAAGCCTATATTTTTTCGAAAAACCCAACTCATTCAAATCTGTTTCTTTCTCGCTGATGCAGTTATGAGTCACCCTCATCTATAGTTAGAATGGGAGTAAGAGACGTATTTCGGGCTCACTTTTTCACATGAAATTTAGCCGTGCCGCTGTGGAGTCGTTCGCCACATTACGTCTCAGAGCGAGGGCTGGCAGTTGTCCAGATCTCCACCCCTGCTCCCTCCGACATACATTACACGCAACGCAGCTGTTTGGTCACGAAATTCTACCCAACGCGACTGTTTTCAACGTATGAACGTCTCTAATGTTTCAGTTTCATCTGGGTGATTGAATTAAATTCTTGTTCTTTAGAAATTGCGTTCATTTTTCCATAAATTGTTTTCTCAAGAATGACGTTTGTTTTTCGATTCTGAGGTAAGCTGCCTTGAAGTGTGTTTGTGAGGAGTAATCGCAGTTTTCCTTCTATCAAGTCAGACGCTCGGTTAAAATACCCACAAGTCGGAATGTTGGATTTCAAAAGGAGTAAAGATCGGAATGAGCAAATTAATCTATTGCGAACCGCGACAAATATAGCTTAATTTTGATGGCATTTGATAAATCGAAAGAATTCACTCAAGATTTGAGGGAGGTTTTGGAACTCGCGGAACATTTTAAATAATCTCCATCCTACCTACATTCAGCTCTTTGATCAAACTCAAAGAGTAGGAATGTTTCTTGCCCATGTTTCCTGTACTAAACAGTGAAGTAGCATTTACTATGTGTTGTGCGATTTGCACGAAAGATGTGCCGCGACTGCTGGTCGATCGACATGGTCCGGCGTGCAGCGCAAGACTGGCCGCGGTGTCGGTTATTTTGGCGTGCCCGCGCTGGGCAGCGCCGTATTGTGCGGCCGCCGCCTAATTTTGGTCGTAGCGAGTACGTGGCGACATCACTAAAGTGATATAAGGGAGTGAAGAGAAGCGCGGTCCGCCAGTGCATCACAGCTACGGTCGCCATCATGCCTTCCAAGGGATCCCGCTCGTCTTCGAAGAAGGCGAAGAAATCAGGAAGCAATGTCTTCGATATGTTCACTCAGAAGCAGGTGGCCGAGTTCAAAGATGGCTTCCAGATCATGGACCGTGATCGCGATGGTGTGATCAATAAGGGTGATCTCCGTGCCATGTTCGACGAAATCGGCCGTATTGCATCTGAAGATGAACTTAACGAAATGCTCAACGAGGCCGACGGTCCCATCAACTTCACCACCTTCCTCACCATGTTCGCCAGCAAGTCCAGCGGTGAAGCCGATGATGACGAAGTTGTCGCCAAGGCTTTCCGCGCTTTCGAGATTGAGCCCGGTGAAATCGACAGCGACAATTTCCGCACCATGCTGATGGCTTTCGGTGAAAAATTCTCCGCTAAGGAGGTCGATGATGTGTTTGCCAACGTGGAGCTGGATGAGGATACCGGAAGGATTGACGCCGATGCCCTCATTGCCATGCTCACTGCCGGTGCTGAGGACGCCGAATAATAGATGTCAAACTTGTGAAGTGTGAGCGTCTTTAAGTGTCGTGCACTGCAGTGAATCTAGAGTGAATTGAGTAGTTTCATACTCGGAGCGAAGTGGGTTCATCCCGGTGTAGCTGTGACACTCAAACGTTTCGTGCTCTAACCGTTCAGAAAAAGGTCAATTGAAGTGCCGACTCGCCTGAATGGAGATATCTGTTGTGTCTGTTGTGCAAGTGTCCTGAGGATGAGTAGAAGTGGCCACATTCCCTGAGTGTAGGTAGCACCGCCCCTACAGTGGAAAACAGCAGTGTTGTGGGGGTGGCATGCCTTCCACGCAGGGGATCAGCCACCCTCTTCCTCCGTCGTGCACCGTTGCGTCTTCTCATCATGTTTCCAGCATTAGTGTCGCTTGTGCTGGCACCGAGAGTCGCCTCTTGGTCCAGCTTGTTTGATAGTGCACAACTATCAATCATTTAGGCGCTACCGTCACCGGCGTCGCAAGCTTTCTCGCTGGCTCAGACTAATTGGATGTTATCTCTCAAAGTCTGCCTTTCCACCGCCAGGAGAGGTGCTGCCGTCACCATCTCAACACGCCGCTCTGCTTCATCCATCCAGAGCTCTTTGATCAAACTTTGTTCTAATTTTATTCAGTAAATTACTTTTCACTGGCCAGTTAATTTTTACCCTTAATAAATGCGGTTATTCAATTTTAGTTCAGTGAATAGGGTAGGTATCAGGATTTCTTTTATCTCAGCTCTCGCTAGACTTACAAGTAGCTTATTTGACCCTTCACTTTGGGATCTAGTAGAAAACTCTTTTTGACGCGAAAATACCTTCGTATGTAGAAAATAGCTTAAATTTTTTCTGACGTTTAATTTGATTGCTAATTTTTACTATTATTTAGCTATTCATTTCCAAAACCTTGTCGTGAGAATAAAGAAATAATATTACATGTTGTCATTGATAGTGTGATTAATCACAATGGGAGATTATAAGGTCTGGATTTGGCTCACAGAAAGTATTTTTAATCGTGTAACATGCAGGAAAATATTAGAAAATGCAAACGTGAACGACAACTTCTGAAAGAAAAGAAACTGGTCTGAAAATCTAATGAAGCTTGTCAAAAAGCCTTTTCGAGAGCCTTCAAGTACGATCCCAATTAATAGACAAGTACGTGGTAGATTAAACTTGCATTGCCCTAATGTAAATTTAATCTACGATCTACTGAATACGCATCGTAATATCAAGGTACTATGTAGCGTGAACATGTGAGAAAAACGTAATTATTCAAGACTTGAAATCGACAGAGATGATTCGGATATATCTTAGTAATTCAGATGAGTAACCTCTTCCCGAAACCTTTCACCGCAAAAATATTATTATGCAGTCAACTTGATTAGTTTGGGTGCGAATTGATCGCATCACTCTGAGAAAATACGCACCATGCTGATCAACGTTAAAGATGAGTTCCAAAAAAACTTGGGAAAATAAATTTCATGCACCGAAACAACTTCTAAAAAATTCTTGTCATTCCAGTTCAAACAAATTAAGTTTGATTATTGAACGCGTTAAACGCACTCGATGTTTAGTTGAAAAGGAAAAAAACTCCAATTTTTATAACAAAATATCCCTGGAAATATTGCAAGTTTGCTCGAGCACAATTTTCCACAAAATTCCAAAAAATTATACGATTTCTGAAATCTGCCTTTGAATATTTATTCATGAACAGAATTTCTTTCATCTTCTATATTTTTATTTTCAAAACGGAAATTTTCAGTAAGGGTATACCCATAGGTTTTTATACAAAAAAATCGTTTAGGAAAATGAAAAAAATTCCTTATCATTCCAGTACAAACGAATTAATTTTGATTAGTAAACGCGCTGAATATGTACTCGAGGTGTCATACAACGATAAAACTCCAATTTTGAAAACAAATTTTATTGAAAAATATTGCAAGTTTGCTCGAGCGCAATTTCTAATAAAATTCTAAGAACTGATCCGTTTTCTGAAATCTGCGCTCAAACATTTGTTCATGGGCAAAATTTCATTCAACTTCTAGATTTTTATTTCAAATCCTAAGTTTTCCATAAGGGTATACCCTCAGATTTATATACAAAAAATCCCTTGGAAAAATAGTCAAAAATTGCTTGTCATTACGGTCTTGTGAAGGTTCTATCCTCACCACATCCTCGTGCGGTTGCTTCCGAACTGCAGCGACGCCGCTGCGGGGAGGCGCTGGAAAGTCCACGGACAAACACGCCGATATTCACATAGCGCAGACTTCGAAGGGGCAGAAGTAAAACAGTGTTTGGAAAATGCATCTTATGGATTTATGTGAAAAGGCGTATAATTTAGGGGAAAATTACTTCAAACAAACTCTCATTCGAGAGAAACATCTTTCGAAAAAATAAGCGCAACCAAGCATTGAATATTAAAGCTTTAAAAACTATTCTCAAACGAATCAAGGAAAATCACGCTAAAGTAAATGCAACAGGCGACAAAACTTTCCTGTGTTTGATTTCTTCTCCCTGAAGTCAATTAAAACTGAACAAAAAAGTTTACTGTGCGATGACGCATATGCCCTGCAATGCTGATTTATTCTTCATAGAGAGCGATAGGAAAACAGAAAAATTTAAAACATTGCGAGAAATTATTCGAAAGGCTACTTCGTCATCATCAAGCAAAATTAGAAACTTATTAAAGGCGGAAAATTTCACATATTTCCAGACATCAATTCCTTATAGTGGCTTCAGCCTCAAAAAAGAGTACCTCTTCTGTAAGTAAATAAAAACAAAGTGAGCTTTCCAATCATCATCACCAGGTAGGAAATGAAACTTAAGAGTACTAATAAAGGAAGTAAAGAGGATGCTTAAATTACTTATAAAGAGTTCTTGAACAATATTCCTAAATATTGCTGAAAGCAAAAGTTAAATCACATACGTATTGCACCAAATAAGTAAAATCACACACTATTGCACCTAAATAACACAATCCATTTTTTGTAAGGCGTTTGATAATCATTACAAACAAAATCATATCACAGAAAAAATCTTTTGATACTAACACTATTTTTGCAACAAGCAAATTATGATAAACCATCTGTTGCATTGAATTCAGAGCTAGTATGGGAATAATGCCTCCAAATACTTTTGGATAGACCTGAAAAATCTTATTGATGCAAAGGCAGTGGGCAAATTTCTGGAAGAGATATTCCTGGGTCCAATTTCTATCATGTGAGCGGTACAAGTGGCACCTTTGCATGGCACTTGCTGGAACAAGTGGCCCTTGCTGGAAAAAGGGGCATTTTCTGGAACACGTGACACCTCTGATGATGTAGAAAACAATGGCGGGTAAGAAAGGGTATAGAAAAATCCTCCTACGCATTGGCCTCTCACTTCGCTCCCTCTCATCTTAGTTAAGAGCTAAATCCATTGTAATTACGAACAAATGAACAGCGAAATAAAACTATCACTAACGATTTCAAATTAATTTGGAATCCAGGGTGACAAAACAGGTGGAATCGTCGATCTGGCCGTTTGACCTAAGACTATAGACGACGTTTTGTGAGTACGGTGCACAAGTCCGGTCGTTGTTGGCACATCCTCACTGGTCGCTTTAACTAGAGTTGCTTAGTATACCCCAATGAAAAGAATTTAGAGTGAAGGCTTCTCGCATGTATATAATTTTAAAATGTGTACACTGCCCTGTGCCTCATGAATAGCCGTTTTTTATTGTAATGGAGATTCCTTCAGCATGTGTTTATAAGAATTCATATTTTGAATTTTTAACAAATATTGAGTTCAGTACATTCAATCTAAATATTTAACTAAATCATGAGTTTATTTGCTCAGATTTACGAAAGGTGCTCGCAGTGCAACTGAATTCTGGCGTAGTTTTCCAATTGATAACGTCGTTGACAAATACGTTCATTCGGACGTGCATATTTGCGTAGAAGCAGTAGACAGTACCCTCATTACCCAAAAAGACCAAAAGGTCCCCTTCGTTGGGAGGCTCTGTGTCGAATTCCCCGTATCCCGTCCAAAAATGGAGTTCTCCTCTTCTTCTTGACGGGCGGGTGCACGACCACCGCAGGTACTGAGGCGTCAAGTGCGCATCACGAAGAGAAAAAAAATCGGTTACTTAGTTGATTTGGAACACATGTAAAAAAAACGTGAAACATTTTTGAAAGCACACTTTTCAAAATGAAACAATCTGAAATATTAATTCTGTGCAAAGAATTTATAATCGAGAGTTACGCCTTCGCTGAAACTATAAGAACAGAGTAAGAGGTCATTTTAAATTGAACCAGTATCATTGACTCAATTGACAGTTGTTAAGTAACTTTGTACAGGGTCAACTATCGTTAAGTAAATAGAAAATTCGTTTATGACGCGTTTTGATAGTTCAGCGAGAGGTTGAAATGACAACGTTTGGGTAAGTTACATCAGGCAATGGTAGGATACGAAGGGTAAAGGTAGATTTGGTTAGGATGTGTTAGAATAAATTGAGTTATTTAGGTTTAAGATTTTTCCGTGGATCTTTCACGTATTCTGCTAGTGTTATACTATAAGGAAAGATAAAGAATACAAACAGAGTCTGGCCTAAAGTCAATGTAAATTTTTATGCATCTCCATGCGAAAATAATAGATTTTTATGGAGGCAAAAACAAACAAATTATTTTGCTCCGTAAGAGGGGGAGGGAAAACAGGAATTATTTACAGTACTGATACTAGTGTGGGTAAATTAATATGAAAATCATGACCCATAAATAATTTTATGTCTAAAATTGGAAGAATTAAAAGAATAGTACAACAAGAGTAGCAGCAATTTTGTATTTTTGTTACTAACAAGTGGTCAATTTAATACATCTGCGTTAATAAGTGTCATGTCCGAACGCAATCATAAGCTCACATTGTAGTGATTGTTCTCAAATGGAGTTAAAATGACTGATTTACATATTATTTTAATGCGAAAGTTTGATGGTTGACCAGTCTTACTCTGGCTTTTTTTGTTAAGACATTTGAAAAACCAATGATGATTTTTGTATCATCTTTATTGGAACTGAATGGTTTTTCTTTCCATTTTCTTTTGCTTCAGTTTGGGCTGCAGCAGAGGTGGAAGTGGCGACGTTAGTTACCATGCGTTCAATCATCAAGCAATCTTTAAAATCTTAGAGCATTTAATGAATTACGGAAATGTGAAAACAAATCAATCAATACGTAAAAGTCTGTTCATAAATTTTGCATAGCAACTGTATGAATATACACACATATTGACTCTAATGCTATTCATACTTCCAATAGGCTTATTCATCGAGAATCTAACTCGTAGAATAAAAAGAAGAAACTCTTTATTGTTATTTTAAAAGAAGATTCCCTTTGGTCTTTCTTTTTTTTTCTAATGCTATTCATAATCATTTTCACTAAACTCTGTGTTAATTTAAAATCCGCCTTAATTATTGCAATTCACTATACGATCTACAAAGATAACATCTAATGAAGATATTATTATTCATTATGAAACGTGATTACCTGCTGCTTTTTATGAATTATGTATCTGAAGGCTTTCCAAACAACAAAGGAGAATTTGGGTAAAAACATTGAAACTTCGGTAAAATATTCTTAAAATTAGTTAAAAAGGTCTTCGTTATTCCCATGGGAAGAATTTTCAATCGCTACCAAATATCTATGTTCTTTGAGATCCTGGTCTGTTTCAGCTATGCAAAAACATGCCTGCCGCCATTTTGCAAGAGCATGAGATGAGAAAAGTCATCTTTTCAAGCAAGTACGTGTTTATTTTTTATGCTCTCGTCGTGAGAATATGAGTGAACGAAGGAGTTTAACAAGCTGGCAGTGTTTAACCAGGAAATTAAGATTAAACGCTACATTGAAACATGAAATATTATAAAAGCATAAATTAATTTCACTTACTTGTGTTTACTGGTTTGAATGGTTTGCAAGTATATCCTTCAGCGTTGCGTGGATTCGTGATGCATTTTTCGTCACGGCGACACACGTTTCCAACAGAACAGGGCGATCTACATGTGAACCCCTTTTTGGTAGGAACGTTTACGCAGACTTCTTTAGGTGAACACGTGCTCGTGAATCCACACGCTTCCTTGCAAGAGAAGCCCTTCGTTGTGTTCTCGTTAACGCATATTTCTCCCAGACCGCAGTCGCTCGTGTAGCCGCACCCCTGCAGGCTGGCGTTGCTGGGTACACCAAAGACTTCTTCACAATACTGCGATGAAAGAGCTTCGAAAAAATTATACATTGCTGTCCCGTTAAGTAGTTCTTCAGTCCCATTGGTTGAATGATCTTTCAGTGTGGTCGGAAACCAATTTTGCAAAAACAGTTTTGAGATCTTTTCAAGGTGGTACTCGATGGGCACTGGGTTGTCTGATATGTTGTTCACCCAGTCACCTGTACCATAGAGAGGAAATCCCACGGAAATTATTCTTCCAGACGAGAGACCATATGAAGAAAGAGTTGTCTCACTTTCTTGAGACCAAGTGCATTTTTCTGAATCTTGCTCAAAGTTTTGCTTCACTCTGAAAAAAGGCACACCTGCGTTCATGCTTGTTTGCCATTGCGAATAAATGCAGTCTCTTCTTTTGGTTCGTTCGGTTGAGGTCTCAGCTTTACTGAGGAATATTTTTTCGAACTTTAGCATCGCTCCAAGATAAGTAGTTTCTTGGAAATGAGTGCCGTAGTTTTCAACAAAACTGTAGAAAGTTGTATTACTCGACTCTGAAAAGGGATCCTGGGCGGCATCATTCAGCATCTTGAGTGAGTTCAAAAAGTGTTTCGTGAATTTTGGTTTGGTATAATCCAAGTTCACCGATACAATATTTGTTTGACAGTGGAAGCTGCCTTGAACTATTTCACCGGATGTCTCCTGAAAGAATTTGCTGATCTGTTCCTGTTCCGTGCTGTGACCAACACCAGTTCCATTGCATACTCCACCGTGTCATTTCCATGGCAATCCCACTGAAACTTCAGCCCCGACTTTGAACGCTACTGAGTCAGTCATCATTGAGGCGTAGGAGACGTAATTCGTTGAAGTTTGAACCTTGGTATCCACAGAGGTGTCGCATCGAATATCCACGATGGCTTTCCCGATGAAATCGTTCAGTACAAACGCTCCATTATTTGTAATACTTTTAAATGGTTCGAATATTTGTTGCTTCAAGCCGTTGTCTCGGCTGCTGAGTGGGCTGGAGAGAAGTGGGTTCACTCCCAGCATTGCTGTCTGCAATATCGTCGATTTACCGTCGTAGTACTGGACACGCAGCTTCTGGGCATCTACTAACGTGGTCTGTGACCCGACCAACGTCACCACAAGGACGAGGGTCAACTGAAGAGGCGTCATTTCTCCCATCTGAGAGAGACAAAATGGACTAATTAGTTATAAATTAATGTGACAAAGCTTCCTGAAATGTGACGTGAATACTCACCGACATAAAACACGCAAGAAATAACTATTTTCAGTGCCACGTCAAAATGGTGCGGCCATAAAAACAACACTTCATGAGAACGCTATTAAAAAAAATTACTTTTGCATGTTAATGAGCGACAAATTTTTATATTTAAACTTTGTGCGGTATGGATCATGGTTTTGTATACTAGAAACACAACTATCCACTGAAAGATTTCAAACGTTTCTTTTAGCAGAGATTTTATTTAGAGCGTAGGACGACATGGAACTTACCTCTGCTCAGCGCCGCCCTGAAGTCCAACGCATGACAAAGTGTAACAAACAATCTGGCCCGCCCGAACTTATATACTCTTTGCAAGGGGCTTATCTCATTATCACAGGATTCAGTGAAGAAACCACTTGCATTGAAAAATTGGCTTTTGATAGATCAATGTTGGATAATTTTAATGATTTACCGCGCTGAAGAGCTTTACTAAGAATTTTCGTTTTATCTCTGTTGAGCTGCCAATTTACGAGGAGTCTCTGAAGTTACTTGCAGCGGAAAAGGGGATTGGGAATCATTTTAAAAAAAGGCTTTCGTTCTAAAATATCCAGGGATTTCATAATGCGCAGATCAACGGGGTTCGAAGCAGCGGCTAAAATCTAAAATCGTCTTATTTTATTGGAAGATTGCATCTATCTGCATGGGTTCGTATGGCTAAATGAGAAAGAGTAGCAAGAGGACGGTTCGTGCGATAGCTTCTGCCCGCATGTTCTAAAACGCGAATATGCAAGGCTCTAGGGGTAGATCCGACATACTCCGACGCACACTGCGCCCAACTGTGTGGATAAATTAAGGAAGAGAGGATACATTTTGGAAGTTTATCTTTGTAGTTGAAGAAGCCCTATTCCTCGCTATCATTTTCTTTCTTAACTGTTCGAGGAGTCGGCTTTTTACGTTAATGCAGGTCTAGTATCTCTTCCAAATGGATAGGTGGACACGATACTAAAGTATTGTTCTTCTGCAATGTTCTTTGCTGCGACCGTTCCCCATGCGACAAGATCGTTCTCGGACTCCATCGGTGTTTTGGAAATCTGTGATTTTGTGAGGCTACAGAGAAAGAAATCTAAAGGAATCTACCTGGAGACCTTGGAGGCCATGCAACTGGTCCAATATGCCTTATCCATTTATTCGAAAAGTTGTTGTTCAGATATTACCGAGCATTTCTGTCGGACTAGGCAAGAGCTATATCATGCTGCGACCACTTTCTAAAGGAAACATCTTTTGCGATTGCTCCATTCTTTACAATCGAGTTGCACAATTTTTTTTTTAGCTTCTCAACCTAAAGAGAGTGAGTGGGTGAGGGGAAAGCCAACTCAGTGAGTAGCAAAGATTTCTCTCTAAACTCTTCTTCACGTCTTTTTCGTTAGTTATTACTACTAGAAAGCCTGCTGTCTGGTGAAAATGCCGCGTATCCCAAACTGGGATGGATCCAGAGTCTTTCTAGTTCAAAGCCTAATACCTAATCGCTTGCGTTACTGAGAAGACAAAGGTATTGTCTGGAGGAACCGCAGTTTCGACAACACATCCCTTAGAAACGTGACATGAACTGATCTATTAACAAAAGGAGACGAATTGTATTAGATATGGCCCAGTAAAAATAATCGCCAACAACACCAGCCCACACAATGGCACATAACCGATGTTGGTAGTTGAACCGATGCACTTCATGAGAGTTTTCCTCTGGTCAGTTGAACAAGTTACATATGTGTTGAACGTTCCCTTGCGAGTAAAATAGGCTTAATGGTAAAGACGTCATCCATCAAAAGATTCTCTTTTGTTGTTTCAGGCATTAAAATGCAAACTGTGCTCGAGGAATGTAGTCAGTTGAGAACAGACTCTGAACTTTCTGAAGTGGTAAGGATATAGATTGTTGTTATTGGCCACATGTCATCCTTCGGCATGGTTTGGTATTCTCAAGACACGTACTGCAGCTATGGTGCTTGCTTCAAGCTAGTATTGCAGTTTGGGTCATGGAAATATTACAGCACGTCATTCTCAACTAAATCACGTAATCCAGTCACGTAAATTAGGATTTATAAACCAAACGCCTTGTGTTATTTTCACACATCGTAATATGAGCAAAGATTAAAGTCTATTTCTGTTAACATATTTGTTTATTTGTTTTAACGTGCGTGCAGCGCAATATCCTCTATAAATTGTATTGACAACCTATTCTTAAACCTCAAAATCATTTAGGAGGGTATTTTAGTCAGTTCCAAAGAGTGTTTGAGGCTTTTTCATATTTCCCAACAAATTGCGAACAAATCTATTATGTTACTCGTAGTTGATTCAACCACTGCAATAGGCATTAAAATTCGTTCAAATTACTGCTGTATGTCTTAAAGAGTGCATTAGTATGATTCACCTTGGCTGGTGAAAGGTTCTAGGTGATATTTTGAGTCGCTGGTCAGTGACTTCCCGTGATTTTAGGGTATACTATATATATTAGCGAGGAGAATTGTAGTGCTCTAGTGATTCAAGGGTTTCAATTTGAAAATGAATATAGGCTCCCAGATTTTCTTGTGTGATAAACAGCGCAAAATCTTCTTTTTTCTAATTCCACGTCACTTTTGTTGCATAACATGATGTAAGTCGGTCTCTGTTGCCAAGACAAACGTGTTCTGACCGGATGTGGATTTCTCGTTGTTTAATTTTAGGTAGCTCAGATGCAAACAGGAGAGATTTGTGCGCCCAAAAATTTTCGTTTATTACTGTTCTTCTCGTGTGCTATTGATGTGTACACGATGAATATGTACGTTTAGTTTTTATTTGTGCGACAGTCATTGTTTTTTCAGTTTATGTATGATTCCACGTGATAGGTTGAAGTGTCGCCTATCGTGACAATAATTGGTTTTGCTTTGGAAATGATATAAACCTTACATCTTTCAGGCGTCTATGTATTACGGCATATCGTGATACATTATAGTAGTGAAATGCGTGTCATTTGATATTACGTGCAATGAGAGCAGTAGTAAATGGAGTGTGAATTTACGTGATTAACCTAGTCGTGTCAATTATTGACCAACATCGGGTATTTTTGTTAGTCAGTGTTATGTTTTCCAAATTCCAAGTCATATATAGGTGTTTCCTGTTGATGTATCATCGTTGCAGATAACATGCATAAGAGAAGTTATAAAAAGGTTGCCTAGGCCTATTTATACTTTGTGATTGTGAGAATTATGTAAATAAGATAAGTGAATATTTATCAAACATTAGTTGTTTAAAGTTTTTAAAATTAGAAAGATTGTTCAAAGCTTTTGAGTCTTTTATTGCCATGATAAGGTTTTTGCTGGAGGTAATATTACAGAATTAGGGTATTGTTTATTATTGTTTTAATATACTCATCCCAAAAAATGATTGTGAACTGCCTTTTCATTCACTGAAAAAACATTAAGTTAAAGTGTTATGTCATCAATGTTGGGATGTCATGATGATTACTTCTGGTCAAGCTTATTTCCATTTTGTATGCTTGGATTGAGTGGGGAAGCATGCTTATGTTGTGACACAGTGTGTTCAATGCCATCATTCAGTGTTGTTCAATGGATGCAAAACTTAAATTTATCTTAAATAAGTAAATTTTCAAGTTTAAACAAACTGCCTTCATAATCAGCCTTACAATTACAACTTGTGCTCTAATCCTTTAGTAAATTAAATGAATTGATATAGTAAATAAATAAAATTACATTATTCTTCCATAAATGATAGTTACAGTCACACATTCTTCTCTTTAACTGTTTGTTTGCGATTGTGAAGCACCAATTGGTGGCATGGGAAATGAATGTGTTAATTTTATTGCCGCTCTTGTAATTTTGAGATGAAGTGACAGAGCATAGCGTAAAATTCTCAGATCTTGCACATTTCTGTTCCTGTGTTCTATCAGTTTTGGATGAACTTTTTGGGGTCAATATTGATTTTAGGCCTTTCACGGAAATTAATAATTCCGTTCCAAAGAATCACTAATGGAACACATTTAAAAACGTTTTACATGAACGACATTCTGCTCGCTGATGCGTTATTTTTGAGTTATTCAACTTTGTAGTTATACGAACGTCGTATATAAAAGTGAAGGAACGGACACGTAAATATGCTGTAATACGGTATTAACGTAACGATGGGTGAGGTTAGGGTAGGTTATGGTTGGTTAGTTAAATAAACTAACCTAAAATAACATAAATCAACCTAAAATAGCTTACCTTAACTTACCCAAACCGTCTTTGTTCGCTTCCCGCCAAGAAGTGGGCGTGTCCAGCCCGAAAAGTGGGCGTCACCCAACAATGCGGCGACTAAGCAACCGACCATATAATGTTATTCCTATCTGAACGTAATTATTGTTTTATCTCGAAAATAACGCATCAGCGAGCAGAATGTCATTCGTGTAAAACGTTATTAAATGTGTTCCTTTAGTGATTCTTTGGAACGGAATTTTTAATTTCCGTGAAAGGCCTAAAATCAATATTGACCCTTTTTGGAAACATACATTGATTGACTGCTTGAAAAATCAGCTTTCTGAAAACTTTAAATTTAAAATCATAAC
This sequence comes from Platorchestia sp. MABIK, assembly GCA_014220935.1. NCBI lineage: Eukaryota > Metazoa > Arthropoda > Malacostraca > Amphipoda > Talitridae > Platorchestia > Platorchestia sp. MABIK. The sequence continues at coordinate 79,659 of JACJUY010000785.1, forward strand.
TTTTTTGTGAATTAATCCATGGCAAGTGATAGGCAATTACTACAATATAAAAATATATAGGTAAACTATCATTTGCAACTCAGTTTAGTGTAGCTTTTATATGATTTATTGTAAACCAAATGAGTAAGCTTCAAATTTAATGAAAAATTGATTAATATCTTTTTGGATGAATAATTTATTCTTCTCCTTAATCTTAAATTAAGCATTCAGTAAAATTTCCAGTATGAATTTTAGTATGCCTACCATGTTGTGACACTAATTAGTGCAATATTAGTTGATCTTCTTTTAAATAGATAAAACTTTTCTTACTACATCAAATAAGTGAAGAAACATGGCATCTGCAGTGAATTCTGAATTGCTATCACTAGCTAGTGATGAGCAAGTTTACCAGTGTATTGACAGCCTTAGTCTGAGAAGAAGCATTCTTGCACGCATGCTGGTGGATGCAAGCCAGCAGTGTGCTCTGTCTCAACTCCTCTATTTAATGACTTCCTCAGAACTTCTCAACACTGATGTTGTTCCTGGCATCATGGTAAGGCACTTGTTCTTCTGTGATTATCTTATGATACTAGATGTAATGATTTTTTGCAACATTTCATTTTGATGGTACAGCCAGGATTTTTTAGCTTCAATTTGTATTTGTGGGTTTCCAGGTGTTCTATGGTTCAGTATTTTCTGAGTAGCATCCAGAACTTAATTCATTCTAAAAGAATGTTTGACTTGTAAGGTGTCTGTTTTTAAACTGTTTTTTCCCAAAGCTGTGTGTGAAATAATAAATCATTCAGTTATAAACTTGAAGAGTTTTCCTGAATGCCCTTCAGTTTGACCAGACTTGTTTTATCTCAAATAATATTGGTTTTGCACTTATTTTAGTCTTTGTTCATAATTCAGCAATGTCTTTTATTTTTTCTGGCCTATTGGATCAATTTAATGCTTTATAATGAATTACTTACTGTCTATTCATCAAACTTTACATTTTTTGGTAAATGTGAAGATATATGAGTAGCATATTTCTCTCCTTCTTATGCTATGTTGTTTTGGATATTTTATACATTAATGTTCTGTTTGCACCTTTTCTCATTACTTATGGTTCATCATGTTTTTGTCAGTTTCATTTATACTTGAATATTATTCTTTTCTACATCCAAATTTTAATGATTATTTCTCAATTCAATGTGCATGATAATCATGTTCAATTATTTATAATTCTTTAGCTTCTATAGAACCTTTATGTTATTTCCTATTTTATAGTGCATTCACCTTGATTATGCAATGGTGGTTTTTTGAAATAAACTATGTATTTTCACAAATTCATCAATTGTAATTGTTTGAAATTTTGTTAAAATATTATTTTCTATTACTTACAGTAATCTTAAATTTAGATGCTAAATGTTATATTTAAGTTACATATTGAGGTTAATAAAATAAAGTGCCACGCTGAAAGGATACATTTTGGTTATGCAATATTAAAAAATAGATAAATGCTAAGCAAGCCACTTTGGACAGACTTGATGGATGGTCATTTTGTTGGGTATTGGGCAGGTTCCCAGTATGTACTTATCTTCACAATCAGCAAAGTGATGGAGAGATAATGTTTTGAGCTAGGATAAAAGAAAATTAAATAAATGGCCCAGATAAAGTATCCTCTGGGGTTAAGGGGACCGTCTAGTCTGAATCAAGAAAATGGCCATCACATTTTTTCTATAGGATCAAGATCAATGAAATTTGGCATACCTATATATTTTCAAAAATAAATAGGGGTCTTATTGCATACTTTTCTCATTTTTCCCATAATTACGAAAATAATAAGAATAAATTTGAGAAAAAATGCATTATTTTCAAGGCTGTCTTATCTAAGAAAGTTGTTACTGTAGAGCAATGATTTAGGTATCATTGGATGCAAAAAAAGTTAGTGCATGAAGAGTCAAGATTATTTTGAAATTTGCAATTATTTAGTTTTTATGAAATTTAAATTTTTTAAAGAATTTCATTTTTTCTGTAAATCTTTAATGTAACTAAGGCACTATTGTGAATTTCAAAATAATCTTTTGACTCTTCATGCACAAACTTTTTGTGCTTTCAATGATTTCTAAATCATTGCTGTATGAAAATAACTTTCTGAGATAAGACAGCTTGAAAAAAGGTATTTGCATTGTTCAGTAAACGTATTTTAGTATCGAGAAACAGGTTTTTTCTTTTGCAAGCTATATTGCTTCAAACAATTGGCATGTTTGACATTGTGAAAGCTTCTCTGAAATATTGACTTGACTTTGGCTATCTTTTATCAAAGCATTTTGTGGTTCCTTGAAGAAACCGGTACCACAAGTGGTACCAGGAGCCAGGTATCGAGCGAGGTGTGCGTGAGGCTTGGGAGTAACGCGTCGCTGAGGTGCACCTGAGGTTCGCTTCAATCCTAACTAAACTTAGCAGATGCAGTAACAGCTTCTCTCAGATTCAGCTCGTTGTTTGACACCGCAATTGCTTCAGCATTTAGGTCACACTGAGCTCTTCCCCAGCCAGCAGTCTTATTGTTGCCCACAGAACAGGAGGGGGCTCCATGGGAGGTACCGAGCACTCAACGTTGCCAAATCATAAAAATTCTGGAACAGCTGAATGATAAGTTCATATCTCATTAGCAATAAACATTCGGTAAGCAAAACTAGCAGAAATGATATGGCACATGAGCGCTGACGTGCCATGGGACCACTCCTGGCGCTCCTTCTTCCACCCGTTTACCCGCCTTAGGTGCTTCAAATGCTTCCAGATTTTTTTACTGCATATTAAATATGCATTGCTCTACCAAATTAAGCAATAAAAGAAAATTTGACAAATTCCGGATTACTGACTTGATGGTGGAATTAAAGTGGATTTTAAAGCTTACTGCCAGCTTCTTGAAAAATCTTCAATAATGCCCTGGCTGGAAGACCATCCTCTATTAGAAAGGAAATTCTTTGTGTTTCAACAGAATAATGATCCTGCTCACATCTGAACTGGTATATTACACCAACTTTCTTGATCATTAACCTAGGATGCAGAAATATTTTTAAAGAGGTCACTAATTTTGCAATTTTTATAATATAGACAGACTTTTATTGACACATACAGATCTGCTGGCTTAACAAAACTTTTGACAATATTCTTAAAAACTTGTTCAGCAGTTTTGTAATTCTTATGCATTTGGTTTTGATTAAAGATGTTAATATAGCATGATTGTTATTGGTCAGTATTTGGTTGAAGGAAGAGATAATCCTAGAACCGTGTTTTTAGCCTAAATGCATTCAAATGACTAATGATGTACCGATACCATTTTTTTGTCGATACCGATACCCATTTTTTGGCCGATACCGATGCTCCGATACTTAGAAATACCGATACTTTGACTGATACTACTACTGATACCGATACTTTTACAATTACATTAAAATAAAATCATTATAAGCCCTACATGGGTGTTATAATAAAATTATTTACTAATATATCTAATAATTTAACAATATTGACAATAAAGTTTTCGATTAGGAATGATGTAACTGCTCTTGCTATGTTAACTATATCGTTTGATTCGTTTCCCGCACTAAGTTTTTCGATTGCGTCATCTTCCCGCTTTATTTCGTATGATACCGTTATCAGCCCGTATGAACAAACAAGTATTCACTGTTTAGCAATCTTCATGTGCCAACTGAGGTTATTATCCCACTAAATTAATTAAAAATGTTTTTCTCCATTTACAGGCGTAATCTAGTAATATAATGTAGCATTTAGTCTCAGAAATAGCAGCGTGAACGCAAGTAGTATACGAATGTACTAACACACACAGTGTGCAGAAGCAAACACGATGGCTCTTTTCGGTTTGAAGGCCAATCCAATTTTGGTATGAAAAACACATAAGTGATAAACATTTTGTAGAGAAATTATTCATTAAGCCTCAAATTTGCTTATATCCATTAATATTTTATGAAAATACTGCGGTTTCTCGGTACATTTTTGCCATGCAAACTCACACAGATACGAGTCCATCATTTGTCGGTGAGTGTCTCCCTGACGTTATTTTTCATTTTTTGACTGTGTTATGCACTCTCAATCATTTGAGTGTGTGCACCTGTTGCAGGGTCCACCAAGTTTTCACCATGATTAACAGGGAGGTGTTTGAAATTATACCCTTGGTTAGGTTAGTAACACTTAATGAATAATTTCTCCACAAAATGGTCATCATTTTCCTGTTTTTCACACCAAAATACATAATTTGGTGAAAAGAAAACATTAAAATTTGATAGGCCCCAAAACCGAAAAGATCTGCAAGTACGCAACCAACTATAAGATTGTTCGTGAATTTTTCAAACATCATAAAATAGAAGAAAAATGCAAGATTCGTAATCTACGGCGATTTACATGCTGAATTAAAAAAGATTTTTTCAGCTACTTCTATATTAAATTTATAAAAACTTTGAAATGCGCCGTCAACTTTATTTGGTTTGATTTTTGTTAGCCTGTCACATACGTTAAGAAATGGAAATTGGGTCAAACTACATAGATTTTAGTTGTAAAAGTATAATAATTTGATGTTGCTACTATGTTTTTACCGTGTTTAATTGTTCATGCAACATAGCTTTCACTCACTGACTGTACGTGACTCATCGATCGGGAGTTAAAAGTAGTAAATTCAGTTAGCGATGGCAGATTAAACACTGTTATTCAACAGTTAGCTAACTAATTTACTAGGCATGAATAGGCTCTTTAGTTGATTACTAGTGTGCACGGCCCACCAAAAATGACGGGATTCAATACCTTTCTTTAACAAATTTTCCAGACGTGAATGACTAACAAATATATATCTCATAACAGTATCCGTGATAAAAATATTATTGTACTTGCGCACTGGTGAAACTCGAATCATAGATACGGTCATTATGGCTATATTTATGAGCGTGACAGATAAATGGAAGAAGCAGACTCCAAACAAATGAACCAAAGGTATTTTTAGGGAGTAGCAGGACCCGTGGAAATTCTATGGACAATGTCATCGTTAAGCTAGGTAGACCCGTGAAAAAATTCCGTCAACATTACTCAACCTTTCCTGTCCTGTCCTAACCTATTCTAACCAAAGCTATCCTGATAAAATATCAAACATATCAATGCATGTAAGGGCCATCTTTCAATGTAACACTGAGATATTCGGTATCCATGATACCGCACACTCAGACATCCTATGTTTCTTAAGAAGCGGACACCAAACAAATACATAAATAAATACATAAATAAACACACAACGCATTTTTTTAGGTTAGATACTTTTACTTTCATGATTTATGACTTTCATTTTCATGATAAAAAACGTATTTTTGGAAAGTATCGATAATGTATCGGCCGAATTTTGCCGAAATCGATACCACTAAAAATGACCGATACTTCCGATACCGATACATCGGTAACATCATTACAAATGACATTATGATGGGCCAAGTGAAGTATAAATATATATTGCAAGAAGATGCTTTGGAAAATAGCTTACTTATTGGACATGTTTACTCCTTCATTAAGCTGATTTAGAATATTTCATTTTCAGGCGCTGGACAACACTGACGAGGAGCGCTGCTCGAAGCTCATCAGCTGCATAGAAGGACAGATCTTGGGTATTTCTGGTACGGAGGCACGCAAGGCGTACATTGTCAAGTTGCTCACAACTTTTGTGGAGAATGACCTCAGGGATATTGCCTCAAACATTCATTGGCCTCTCTCCATTGCCATTATGTGAGTGCTTTCTTACTTGGAGATGGGATTCTTGGAGGGTTGCATTTTTCTTCAGTATGGTAGAAATTTTAAATTATATGTTGCTTGTTTTAAGAGTTCAAAACTGTATATCTATAGCTTTGATGTTACTTTATTTATTTGGTTTAATCATTCATATTTCCCCTAAGGGGGATAGAACTATTGTTTCTGTGGGAATTAACATGTTCAGGGGGAGAATATGAGGTGGTGAGCTGAAGGTTATGAATGCCTTCCTTTTGTTGAAATAGAATGGGCTTTCTGTTTTATTAAGGACCATCTTTTTTTACTTTAAAGCTGTTCTGTATTTTAGCAAATACGGTCTTCTTTCTTGTACTTCTATCTCATAAACTTCTTTCACCAATTTACCGTTTCTATGCATTGGGAGTCTGTGTGGAAATATACCTTGTGCATTAATTCCCTGTTCCTTTGACTCCAAACTAAATGATACTTCAATTTTTCCCATCTGTGGAGCACCTTTCTTGTGGTCATGGAGGCTCAAATTAACTTGTCTAACTTAATTTTTCACAGTTAGGTTCTACAGTATAAATGGATCTCACAGTTGGCTGAGAAAGTAATTATTTATACTGTAAGTGCTGTTGCAGACGTTAGGTTGCATAAGGAGTACCTTATATCTCAATTACAAACAGAAAATGAAAGAAAAAATTCAGTATTTTGCTTCTTCCATTCTTACTCTGTATGCTCTGCTGTTGAAAATTATAATTCAAAGGTAACTCATGAATAAAAAGAGAAATCATTGAAGCTGTGCGCTTGGTGTTTTCTACCTCTGATGTAAATGAAGACTGATTGCTCACTTGGTTGTTAGTTACCACGACAGCAACTTGTGGTCAGGGCTGCCAGAACCCACGTGATGCACAAGATTTTCAAAGGGTGTTGGCTGCTCCTTATTTTGTCCTCTGCTCCCCTCAGGGGGATACAACTATTGTGTCTATGGGAATTAGCGCTCCCAGGTGGACTATGCGAGGGCCTGAGCTAAAGGTTTGGTAGGCTTTCTTTTTGTTACAATAGAATAGGTTTTTGTTTTGTTATGGACCATCCTTTTTTCAGCTCACTGCTGTCCTGTTTTTCAGCACCTACTACTTTCTTCTTCAACTTTTTCTTGTTTCATGATCTTTCTTAGCTTACTGTTTCTATGCACCTTGTGCATAGATTCTGCTTTCCCTCAACTCCATACTAAATGGTGCTGTCATCCTTCCTCTCTCGGAACATCTTTGTCATGGTAAAGGGAGGCTAAAACTTTCTTATATAATAATAATTTGTGCTCTGCTTCTGCAGCCTGTCAAGTTTGAGTTATTAATACAGGAAGTGAGTGAAATTCTAATGTTCTTGTATTACTGTCTCACAGTTAATGAGTGTCAGTACCCATGTTAAAGTTGTCAGCCAAGTTATCAAAATATTTTTGAATCAGCTTCTGTGTCCCATTCTTTTACCAGTTTGTGTTTTAGTCTGGCAGGCTTGAACAGACTTCACTCTAATGAAGTGCAATTCCAAAATTATCCACTTTTGATAGTTCTCATACCTTACCCGACACTGTATATCTTGCTAATTGCAGCACATGCAGATTCACCTATTGTTAACCCAACATTCTGCAGGTTTTGCTGCAGTTGCTCTTGTTAATTTTCATCACAATAGCCTACATTTGCTTGGAAATTAAAACGCGTATTTAATCCCGCAAGTCATTTGATTTTTCTTGCTTCATTGGCGCATTTGAGTATTTGTGTTTAGCTCTCATTGTTTTTTACTCATCTCTCTCACAGCAGTTCAGAACAAAACTAAGTATCTTTTGTAATTGCTTTATTATTCATTGTACTTGAGGTTTTCCCCAAGCACTGAAAAGTTCCCGTTTCCGTTTCCACAGTGAAAAATTGGAAGGAAATTACTCTAAAGTTCTGCATTCCACGGACTGTGAAAGTGTCGGGATGAGCGAGGAGCACACGAGAGAGAGCCACAGCTCTGATGCTAGCCAGCTGCGGAGCATCGTGTCATACCCTGGTGCTGCCTACGCTGGTGAGGGCTCTTCATTGTGGGCCTTGGCTATGGCTCACTTAGTTGTTAGTTAGTTGTTACCTAGTTTGTGTCCTCAGTTTTGTTACGTTCAATACTTGCAGTGTTCTCGGTCCACATCTGAGCTAGCGACTCCATTTCTTGTTTGAATTGCTTTTGTATCTTTCTAAGATTACCTTTGTAACATACATGTTTTTTTCGTTAACTTTTCTCTTATTATGGTCTATTCTATTATGTATTTTCCCCTCAGGGGGATACAACTATTGTATCTATGGGAATTGGCGCTCCCAGGGGGACTATGTGAGGGCCCGAGCTAAAGGTTAGGTAGGCTTTCTTTTTGTTGCAGTAGAATAGGATTTTGTTTTGTTACGGACCACCCTTTTTTTGGTTCACTGCTGTCCTGTTTTTCAACACCTACTACTTCCTTCTTCAACTTTGATCTTGTTTCATAATCTTCTTTCCCAACTTACTGTTTCTATGCCCTTTCTGCGTAGATTCCGCGTTTCTTTAACTCCATACAAAATGGTGCCTTCCTCCTTCCTCTCTTTGGATCGCATTTGTTGCTGCGGGTAGGGAGGCTAAAACTAACGACCAATCTAATCTGTTACGTATTTTATTATTTATTCTGTTATTTTTGGTCCAACCGATACTGGAAGTGGTAAAAGCAAGAGAGCAAAAAGCTGCAATTTTTTTAATCAGAAGTGCTTGCTGAAAGTTGAATTTACACAAATTGTTCCTGATTAGCCTGAAGTCTGCACTGTAAAATATTTGCCGAAATTTTTACTTTTTGCCCTGACCTGCTCGTTTTCTCTGTATTAGTCTCGGTAAAATGCACTCATGCCGTCAGGACAGATTTGCGTTTTGTTTTTCACTGGCGTACACTCTTTCTCTCGTCATCTGAATTTTATTTTTTCTTCAGACATGTTGCCTTCAAGTACACTTTCTTTTTCTGGTATATGCCACCACTTACTTTTCATACAAGTTGATTTTTACACCCCGTGTTGCACATTGTGATGAAACATTCTAAGTCTTCCCGAAAACTGTAGGGGTGCTAGAGATGGTTGTAGTGCTGGAGTAAACCTTTCAATAGATTACATAAGTATTTTACTCCTGACTTTGACGTGAGCCACTGGTGGTCACCAACCAGAAGTCACTAACTCAATTTATATTAATACTTATTCAGAGCTAAATGAAGGCACAATCTAGTTAAGATATGCTATTTTTAAAATTGCTTGCTACAACTGTCTTTAAATATGAGTTGTATATTAAATTTTAGGGTACCTGCCACAGTCCAAGAGTTGAGATCTCTGCCAATTTTGAAGGGCTAACATTGCATTGCAGAACCTGAGCCGCTTCCCGACCTGCAGCCGAGCGTCTCAGACGAGTCAGGCCTGAGCAGATCCCTGCAGCCCCTGGCGATCAAGGTTCTCTACAGCGATCATGTGTACGGGCCTCTGGAGGACGATAGCTCCGATGACGAGGTACTCTTGCCACCTGCTTGGTCTCAAAAGAATAGTCATTACCCAATACTACCTCCACTTAGTATGATCCTGTTGCAACGGTTTATTAAAGTTATTCTATTTTATGAGTTATTCTAACTTTTTTATAGTTATCCAAGTTATTTTAAGTTAGTTATTAAAGTTTTTAAAATTGTGTAATTTTTTCAAGTTATTCAAGTGTTTCAATTTCTTCAAGGCGCACTCCTTCGTTTCATTTTCATGACCGTACACGATGGCAGCCTTTCTTCCCACCTCATAGCACGCACAGTACCTACAGATTACATGCTCGTACGGGAAATCTGAGTGTTTGGTTTAGCACGTTTGGTCCTTCATCTTGCATGTAAGACCATCTCATTATTGTACCTTGGTGTGAGAAAGTTAATTCCTGTCCACGAAATGAAAACCTCATGAAGTTGAGAGCTAATTTTGCACTGTGAGCAAAGTTCAAACTTTTTGTCAGCCTCACCTCAACTGCTTTGTGCTGTAGCTCCGCATTTCTTCTGCGCTGCTACGTAACTTCCCCCGTAGTTCATTTACACTACACCTAGTCATTCTCCTTGTAAAAAATTGTTTCTACTCATTGATGACTGCCACTTGATTACAACTTGCATTTTTAACTGTGTTTATTCAAAAAGCGTTGTACAGCAAAAATGAGATCTGTTTTAACATTGCTCAATATACTGTCGATTTGGAAGGCACTTGCTTCAAAGAAATTGCACTAACGAGACTACAGTGTCATTATATTTCCAAGGGGCAAATGGTTGAACTTAGGTTTTTACTTTTTTGAGGGTCTTGCCTGTGCTGGTACTGAAAGATGTATTTTGCTCCCTTTTTTGAGTTTAAACTCGTAGTACATTCTTGCGTACGTGAAGCACGTGTGCGTTGGTCCTCGAATGTAGGTTGGTAAATTTTGTGAGCTTTTGTGTAGCTAAACCAAACATAGGCAGGCCAATGTGTGCAGAGCAAAGCCAAGTGTGGGTGAGGAATTGTAGAGCAAACATTTCAGGGGGATACAACTGCTGTGTTTATGGGTATTAGCGCTCCCACCAGGAAATTGTGAGTTCCCAATGTGAGAATTAGGCAGGCCTTTTATTTGTTGAAACAATAGGTTTTTTGTTTTGTTATAGATAAATTTTTTCTGTTCGTTTCTGTCTTGGTTTCCAGCACTTACTACTTTCTTCCATTTTTATCTTGCTTTGCTCAAATTTCCTTCCAAATTTACTGTTCCTGTACGCTATCGATCTTGCGTGGCAGTTCCTTTTGTGCATAGATTTTGCGTTCTATCAAATTCATGCTAAATGATGCCTTCGTTTTTGAACACCATTTTTGTTTTTAGGAAGGCTTAAACTAACTTAAATTCATTAAGATTTGTAGGCAGGGAAATTTTTGCTTGAGAACTTTCCTGGAGCAAAATATAGATACACAAGCGTGTTATTTCATGCTCATTTGAAATGTGAAAAACCGAGCTGAGAGTTAGGTAGGCCTTTTTGTTGAAATGAAATGTTTTTGTTATCTTAAGGTCCGCCTTTTTTCGGTTCACTGCTGTCCTGTTTTTCAGCACCTACTACTTCCTTTTTCTTTATCTTTGGTTTTGTTTCATGAACTTCTTCCTCAACTGTTTCAATGTCCCTTCTGCATAGATTCTGCATTCTCTTATCTCCGTACTAAATGTTGTCCTTCCTCTCTTTGAAACGCATTTGTTGCGGTTAGGGAGGCTTGAACAAACATTTAATCCAGTGGTTCTTGACCTGGCTTCGGCGAGTCGAACCCCTGGCTTTGGCATGGTATAGTTTGTGCACTAATACAATACATAGATACTTACACATGTTTTGAATTTAAAGAAAAAAGCACATTTTATTTTTTCAACTACAAAGGGTTCGATGAATGTATGTATGGAACTTATTTGGTTCAGAACCTCCAACAAGGTCATGAACCCCTGATCTTATCTAACACCTTTGTGCAGATTTACATGAACTGCTCGTTGCCTCGTGGGCTGGTGTTTATTGCAAACTACACGTTCTCCAAGTCAACGAACCCCCTCCTCACGCCGAGAGAAGGCTCGGAAAGAGACGTCGCTAATCTTAAGGAGCTCTTCGAACAAATGGGCTACTGCGAGCCAGAGGTGCACACCGACCTCAACAGGATGGTAGGTTGAGCGTGTGTGGTGGTGGAACGCTTTTGAAAGAACGTGTGGTGCTGCTACATATAGCGTGAGGTCTACCGCCATGTACCGCCCACCCAGGTAGTGTTTGGGATGTACAAATGAAGTGTGTATTGCTAACTTAAACGTAGGGAAAGAAGCATTATCCAGTAGTAACCTAACCTGTAGTACTAGGTAGTGGTAGACTTCACGCTGTAGCAGCACCAAACGTGTTTGATGTGTGGTCTAGCGTTGCGTCTGAGCATAACATGTCTTGAGCACTCAGTGCTGTCTTCTCACTAATTCCGATGTTTATTAATGATGCATTCTTCCTCTCTTTAGAACGCCTTTGTTGCGGTTAGGGAGGTTTGAACTAACATCTATTCTAATGATGTGTTCATTTTAGTCAAGTTACAACTCCAGAATATCTGGAAATAGGTGTGGGCGTAATGAATTTTAAGGGAGAATGTCACAATCGATGTGAGAACTGAAACGAACAATATAAGCAGGTAGGGTGGAAGACCGCGCATTCTATGGTGGTATTTTGAAAGTTTTGTACAGGCTTCTTGTTGTTGTTGGTTCAAAAGTACTTTGAAATTTACCAACTTCGGTGTGTCAGTCACACTGACTTGTATCAAGCTTGATTGGCGCTCCCAGGGGGACTATGGGAGGGCCCGAGCTAAAGGTTAGGTATGCTTTCTTTTTGTTGCTGTAGAATAGGATTTTGTTTTGTTACGGACCACCCTTTTTTCGGTTCACTGCTGTCCTATTATTCAGCACCTACTACTTCCTTCTTCAACTTTGATCTTGTTTCATAATCTTCTTTCCCAACTTACTGTTTCTATGCCCTTTCTGCGTAGATTCCGCGTTTCCTACACTCCATACTAAATGGTGCCTTCCTCCTTCCTCTCTTTGGATCGTATTTGTTGCTGCGGGTAGGGAGGCTAAAACTAACGACTAATCTAATGTATCAAGCTTGATTAATTTTTTTACTAGAATTTTGGATTTGTTATTCAAATTTCCTTTGTTAAATGTATCAAAATTCTACAAATTTACCGACCTTTTTTTCTTCAGTTTTTTGAGCTCATTTATGTTGGGTTCAGCTGAAGTGTCAACGCGCAAGTCGGCTGTAATAATGGAACAAATATTTTATGGTATCAGCACTTCTACAGAGCTAAGGAGCTCTCCAAGTTCAGCATGAGATTTTAGGCTTGCGAATAACCCCGAACTGTGCTAAAGGATTTAAAACTCCTCTTCTATAAAAAAGTCATCTCAAAGGGTTATAACTATTGTATAAATGTGCAAATTAGCGCTTCCACGTTTAAGATAAAAAGTTCTGAACTGAAGATGTAGTAGGCCTTCAGTTTGTTGGAATAGAAAAGGTTTTTTGTTATGTTATGGGCCATCTTTTTCTGTTTTTTCCAGAAACGGCACTTATGTCAGTAAATGAACAAACTTAAGAGAGTTGAGTGAAGCTTAGGTTGCAGACACTTATCGAATTCCTTGATCGTAGTTCAAGTTTTGCTAGCTGAGACTGGTTCATTAGCGTGGCTGGTTTATTGCATGGGAAATCCATCTCTAAACTTACTCTGTACGTGTCTCACGGACGCAGCTGACCACTTCATTGCAAACACTGTGACTAGATTTACGATTTCACGATGGTTCAAAAAGGTAACTTGTCAACTAAAAAGTTTTGGGAACTTAAATGTTATAGACTGAAATCAATGTGAAAGCTAACGATTCATATCTAAGGTAACGCTGTCAGTTTTTTTCCCCTACAAGCTTTTTGTTTGCCTTTCCTGAAGCGTAACTTACGGACTCCCCCCTCAGGGGGACACAGCTATTTTCTCTGTGGGAATTAGCACTCCTACGCGGAAATGTGTGAAGGCCCGAGCTGAGAGTTAGGTGGGCCTTCTTTTTGTTAAAATAAAATATTTTTGTTATGTTAAGGACCACCTTTTTTTGGTTCACTGCTGTCCTGTTTTTTTAGAACCTACTACTTTCTACTTGAACTTTTATCTTGTTTCATAAACTTCTTTCTCAACTTACTGTTTCTATGCCCTTTCTGCATAGATTCTGCATTCCCTTATTTCCATACACATTGGGGCCTTCCTCATTGAACATCTCTTTGGAACGCTTTATTTTTAGCGGGTAGGGAGCCTTAACACATTGACCGCGTTGAGCTAAACTGAATTTCAGTATCGAACTCAAATTTAAAGTCAATTGTAAGAAGCAATTTTGAAAACTGTGATAGTTACCTGGATCGTGCTTTTATTTAGCTTTGATTAAATGCACATTAAAATTTAGTTTGTGACTACTGTTTGGTCTGCAGTATTGTGAGAATTGCCTCCGTGTACACCGACGGCTCACGTTACGACCGACGTGTTACACTAACATCTAATCAATCTTGTGCGTCAGGACTCGATGAGCGCCCTGCGCAAGTTCCGCGCCGACCCCCGTCACGCTGGGCTGCACTCGTCCGTGCTGGTGATCATGAGCCACGGCAGGGACGAGGGCTCCTTCTACACGGACGACGGCTACGCCATCAAGACCACCGAGGTGCTCGACCTCTTCAACAACCAGAACTGTGAAGCCCTCGCCTCAAAGTTCAAACTCTTCATCTTCCAGTTCTGCAGGCGAGTTAGGCTTTTTTTTGGATCAAACTCATTGTTGGAGTTTCGGAAAAAACGTTTTTTGTATCTTTGTGCTTCGTTACTTATGAATTTTTGAATATTTTCAGGTGCTCATTATTGCAATGGAATATGTATAATTAAGAAAAGCTTATTTGTTTGAAAACTTCAGAGGAGCATTCTTGGGAGTGGCGAGCTTTGAAGCACAATGTGAAAAAAAAAACACGTGTTGCTGTTTGTACTGTTCGCAATGAAGAAATCCTAAATTTGTGTTAGCTCAGAAGCTGACTCTGGTGTGCCCCACAGAGGGATACTGAAGGACAGAGGCGTTGCTAAGTACGTGTCTCGGAAAATCGATCCAAGGGCTCTGCAGTTCGACTCGGCCGCTAGGGGGCACACTCGTTATGACGACGATCTCCCTACACACTCGGACCAGTTCTGCATCCATCCTTGTGTTGAAGGTAGGGAGCAGAGTAACTAGTAAAGTGAGAGAGTGAGAGACGTAAATGATGAAGTCACAATAATTAAGATCATTACAGGGATGGAAATGAAATCTAGGAAGCATCAGGGCTCAAAAGCAGGCCAGGACGTTGCTGAATATCTTACCTAAATTTGTATAGAATATTTTTTTTACTCGAGTGAATGAATCAAACTCTTTATGGTTAATATAAATATTAAAAAAGGGGGGAAAGAAATGGTTGCTGCCATCAGAGACTTTTGTCTAAAATTTCAAGATTATGATTATATTGATTTTGCCGGCTGGGTTTGTTAGGCTCCTACTTCATCAAGCAAACAACAACTTTGATAGCTTTGTGGGATTGGTGCGTTGTGTGAGGTAAAAGAAATACATACGTACAATTATCGGACTTTACTGGTATGTGATGCTAGTACGGAGGAGGAGAGAGAACACCTGACATACAACCCAGCACGATCTGGACAAAAACAGCGACTTTACCAAACACTTGAGGTTGTTTACGACCCACTACTTGACTCACGCTTGACTGCTAAACCAATTTGGAAACCAGACCACTCAAAGCTTAGCTCTTGACAACTGTGCAGGAATTCAAGCGCTAATAACTGTAATCTGGCTCTGGTTGAGATCTATCGTCTCACTTCTATACTTGAGAACTGATCGAGTCTATTACTCAAGTCTGCCTTCCAACCCTCTTGCCTCCGTTTTCTCTGTCTCGCGACCCGAACCTAAGTGACTCCTCACTCTCTCATAAGAGGCTAAACTGCGAGTACGACCAAGGGAGGGGGCCGAGTAAGAGATGAGGCAACCTTGAGCGGTCACGCAGGCTTTGCCCAGTGCAGCGTATAATCACACAGGGTCAAAAAGGGACCTTCTGTGGTTCACTTTCCAATAACTTTATTATCGGGGACCAAGGCTCTCGTTTTTTGGAGGTCTCCGCCGCCTGTCTGAAGCTGAGGAGTTAGATTGCTGTTCTTTCTTTATAACCTCGTCATAAAATCCTGTCCATCCTCTGGCGCTCGCTCATAAACGTGTGCTCAGACGAGACAAAGTGGTTCCACGTTCAGTAGACACGCCTAATTCATATTAGATCCACCCAATTTAATTAAGCCTCCTGCTTGCCTGTGAGAGAGACAGAATAAAATGCCTTTTATTCATGACGAAACTTATGAGTATTCATTTAATTGTTAGAGAATGTGACGTTTTGCGTATTTGTAATATATGTTATTGAAGGACTTAAGGACTTGAACATGTGCATAACTTGTAACGGAGAACGGTGTTGCTCAGTAAGAGTCGATGGTGAATGGACTGTTATATTTGTAGGTAGGTAGGTAAATGCGTTCTGAAGTTCTCTAAAATGGCCATCAATATTTTTTGACAATTGTATATGAAATCACATAGTACTTCAGCACTATAACCTTAATTTGTAGAAAGATTGGGACCTTAGAATGATCAGCAATAACGCAGGTCTCAAACGCTGGCGTTCAACCAAGCACCAAGCTCGGTGTTAGGTGAGATCACGTCCGTGGCTGCAAGGCTTCTCATCTTCCTCTGGCACGTTTTTGTGCTCTTCAGTCATGATTCCATGGCTAGGCCTTCCTCAGTGGAGGAAAACGATGTACCGTTTCTTTTCTAACCCATCTGTACCTGTCTCATTCCTCCCACACCCCTCGTGCGTGAACTCCTGATACGGTGATTCATGTTTATTTGTTTTGAAGGTGGTTCATTGTGTGCCTTTTGTACTTTGGCAGTCAAAAGATGGGAAATTTTGTAGCTTTCCATAAAACTTTAACATAAATAGTACATTTCATATCCTTCTAGTGAACCTCGTGTATTCTTTATTCTATGTGCTCTGTGCATAGATTCCGCATTCCCTTAAATACATACTAAATGGTGCCTTCCTCCTTGCTCTCCTTGAATCCATTGAGTTGCGGTTAGGGAGGCTTAAACTAACATTTAATCTTATTCTAAGCTAATTAGTGCCGTCTTTCTACGGGGAACACCTTTATTGTGGCTAGAAAAGCCTGAAATAACTTATGCTTTGATGCTAAAGTGGTGGATGATGACACCATTATTTATTGCAGGGTACGTTTCTGTGCGGCATCCTGATCGCGGTACGTGGCTCATAGAGGCGCTCTGTGACGTCTTCATGAACCACGCCCACGAGAAAGATCTCAACAAGCTCGTGCAAATGGTGAGGCTCCTCTTCCGCTACTTGCTTTGCCATCTCTTGTTTCATGGACTGGCGGGTGTCATTTACGTTGTGATCTTCCACTGACATGTTACGAACTTGAACGGCCATCTCCCGTTTCCTTGATTTGTATGTTTCTGTCGTGTTCTTCCACTGGTATGTTAGAATTTGACTTTATTATTTTGACACTATTATTGCAAGTACATACAGATTTTCTCTCAAGGGTTTCTCTGTTTTTGGTTGTAGCGTATTTCGATCTTGGTTTCGATGTTTCAGTTTTTGTGTCACGGCATGTAAGCTTCCGTTGATATTAGCATCCAATTTAGTGGTCTGCTGAATTTGCTGAGCTCTTAATCCTCCGTTGAAATCGTCAAAAAGACAATGCATGTCCTTACCTACTGAATGATGAGGAGTAACTCAACTTTGGCATTTAGGAGCAACCAACTCTCTTCTTGAGTACGAGTCCCCGCTCAGGTGATGCAACTATTGTATCTATGAGAATTAGCGCTCCCTTTGAATGATGTGAGGTCCAGAGCGAAAAGTTAGGTAGGCCTGCTATTGGTTGAAATAGAATACATTATCTTTTGTTTTGTTAAGTATCATATTTTTTGGCTAATTGCTGTCCTGTTTTTGATGAAAAGCTGCATTTCATCAACCCCGGACTTTCTTGAATATGATGATTTTTGTCTTTAAAAGACCATAGTTTTCGCTTTGAAATCAATTGCTTAATCGTGACTGCGTTTCTAGCAGTTCAATTTTTTATTGATGTTTATGTGTCTCATGACTCGAGTGTCGTCTAGCTCGGTCGTGTGGTCCTAAATTTGCTCGGGTAAGGAGACGGAAGTACTTGCCTAATAGCTCGACTATGTACAAATATTGAGCTAAAGTTCCAGTGTACATGTAAGGAGAAGCCTGTGTTGCCCTGTCACTTTCCCCTATTCACTCTCCGAGAGATGAATTATGGGAACGCTATTGCTATCAAGTGAAGTTAATTGTTTGAATTGAGGTTTTTGAGATTTCTGAAATTTTCTCCCACACGAGATGTTGATTGTCTTTAGCGCTGCATATCGTCACTGGGCAGTCTCAGTTAAGTACTCAGGATTTTACTGAGCTTATTCTTAACCGTTCAATTTTCAAGTTTTATCAAATGCATGCGTTAAATTTTTCCTATTCTATTTCATTTTCTTGGTTCAGGTTTACTGAGCTTATTCTCAACTATAATCTTTGAGTTTTATCTTATGCATGCGTTAAATTTTTCCTATTCTATTTGATTGTGTCATTACAGGTGACAAAGAAGATCCGTGCAAACAAGAGCGGGAACGGCATGAAGCAGACCTGCGAGATCAGAGCACGCGGTGTAGTCAAGAATTTCTACTTCAACCCCACGAGACTGCACGACTTCAACAGGTGCCTTGCTGCTGCTGCTGCTGCTGCTGCTCCTTTGTCTTCTTCTAGTGCTGCCTGCCCTGCTAGTGGTGTCCCTGGTGCTTCTGAGATCCCTTCTCGTTTTGCTGGCAATGTGGCGCGCTCTGACGAGATCGTAGATGATCCCGAGGATGCTTGTGAGTCGCAGTTGGTTCTCGAAAACATGGTTAAGGCGCTAAACTTGCATGAACTGGGCGCACGTGGTGACCCTCTACCCCCGCTTACTACAGACGAGCTGCGCAAGTTCAAACGAGAAGTTTGTTCTGTAGATATGCTTCCTAACAACTACAGCACGTGCTCCTCACTGCAGTCGTTTGAAGACCCTGGCAGTGCACATCAGTCCAACTTATCTTTAAATCGCTGCGTGGACTACACGTCCGAGATAAGTTCGAGCCCCAGCTCTGGGTTAGGAGATAGCTCCGTTTCTCGCCTTGAATCGAACGACTCGTACTTTGAGGGAGATTTGTCTTCCGCTAGGCACAGCATTTCGAGCGGCTTTTCTGAGGAGACCATCAGCCTGCCATCAGGGCTGGTAAAGGAAGACAGCACCGTGTCGTTGGTGGCTTCTTCTCGCCTCGAAATTTTGCGGGATTTGGAGGATCAAATGATGGATGCTTAGAGATGTAATGTACTGGCAGGTTTCGCCGTCATGACATTCAATTTTATAGTGCTCTGTTGAGGTATAAAAAGTACGATGTTTGGATGGAACGTGCTCGGGATTATTACAGTCTTTGTCACCATCCAGTTTTGTAGTAGAACAATCGCCCAAATTCAGCGAACCGCATTTGCTACATTACCACAGGGGAGAAATAATTTTTGATACATAATTTTAAAAAAAAATTTCTTAAACCGTTTTTTTAGTGGCCTAAGAGCAGTACTATCTTAACGAGCTATTACCGGTTCGTGAGAATGAGTGCGAGGCAGATGTGTCCGATGTATGACTATGATGCCTCTTTGTGTCTCTCATCATGGAGCGTTCGGAGTGACATGTTGATCTCTTAAAAAAATACTTTATCTTGTGCTTTGTTCCAGTGCTATTTTCTGTGTTTTAAACTTTAACTCGTTATTAATTTCTCACTGTATTTTCATTGTGTGTTTGCCTAAGTTTTCTTCCGGGATAATTTAGCAAGTAGAAATTTTATTTATATGGCATTATCGTCGTAGCGTTTCATTTCAGTAGCTAGTTGCGTTTGACGTTTTGTGATCGTTTTGTACGTCTGGTGGATGCAATTATGCGGTTAATAATACGATGCATGCTTCATAATTGCTATAGTTACAATAGCAATATGATAAAACTTCAGCCATCTGTCTGATTTGCTAAGTATAAATTTTGCAAAACTTGCCAAAATATTTAAGCATTGAAATGATTTAGACAAAAATGTCAGATTATCACCTCAAAAAAAAAACCATCTCACCCACAAACTTGGTTTAACTGCGACAATTAATAGTCCTCGCAAATTGAAATGGCTTTAACTCGCCAAGAATGTTATAGACTTTATGTGTAGATAAAAACTTTGTCAATGTACAAGAGTGGACCGCTCAAAGTCTGGATGCTTCTGCATGAGAAGGTCACGTTCAACTGTTTAATTTTAATGCGGCGAGGACTAAAGAATTGATAGAAAGGACGAGAAAAGTTTAAAGTATCAAATCGTATAATTGTTTTTGGTTCTAGTAACAATTGTTTCACACGAAAAATCCAAATCTCAAACATATGTGAGCTGATTTGCCAGTAGACATCACAACTGTTCACTGTTGAGGCTCTCTCTTGTAGAGCGCCCATTTAAAATTTTAACTGCGGCTAAAAATATAATTCATAATTAGAGTGCCTGGAACTGACTTAATAAAGATTTGGAAGTGGCTATACAAAGAAATGATTGTAAAAATGCAATAAGAGCAGTTTATAAGAACGCGGGATTTCGTTTTTTTTTTTCTCACCAAAAAGGACATCGTTGTTGACACCGAAGTCGTGTCAAAAGTCATCTGATTTCTGGCAAGGAACATTTAGAGGAGCTTGCAAGTTTTTGGGATGCTTTACTATGGTCTGAAGAGACGGAGATCGAGTTATTTGAGCAGAATTGAGTTAGTCACCTTTAACCTTTTCCCGTCAGAAAGGCTTTCAAAGTCCACTTTCATAAACAGCTCTAATATATATAATTCCTTGTGAAATTTGGGCCCTGTTGTGTTCTTCGAAGTTCATTGTCGAGTGGCAGTCACTTCCTCGTTGTGATGTCGGTGATTACTTGATGCCGGTGCCAGTTCAATGATGGTGGTTGTGATAATGGTAATGTGAGTACAAAATGGGGACGTTAAAGGGTTAAAGCAAAAATGGACTTCGCGAATGATCCTAATAATGCAATCCCAAGAGTGTAGCATAATGGTATGTTGCAACTTCTCCTCTACAGGTCCTAGCAAATGAAGGCTCGATCCATTCAATGTTTCATACTTTCAAATTTATGTTGACTTTAAATTTGAGTTGAACATTGAGCTTCAGTTTGCCAATGATTGATTGGCGTGTTAGAAAGATGCATGCGTACACCTTTCAATTCTATTCTGACTGGTGGGCCAGAATGAATGAAGTTGTGGAGATCCTGTGTCTTGATAACCGGGCTTTAAGGTCGGTTGCTGACTGCTTGAAAATCTCTAATTGAGTAGACGTTGATCTGTTTTACCAAGAGTGTTTATAAATTAACTTCCCCTCAGGGGGATACAAATATTGTATCTATGGGAATTGGCACTCCCAGGGGGACAATGTGAGGGCCCGAGCTGAGAGTTAGGTAGGCCTTCATTTTGTTGAAATAAAATGCTTTATTTTTGCTTAGAACCATCTTTTTTCGGTTCACTGCTGTTCTGTTTTTTCAGCACCTACTACTCTCTTCTTCAACTTTGATCTTGTTTCATGAACTTCTTTCTTATCTTACTGTTTCTATGTCCTTTCTGCATAGATTCCGCGTTCCTTTAACTCCATTCTCAATGGTGCCTTCTTCAGTCCTCTCTTTGGATCGCCTTTGTTGCGGATAGGGAGGCTTAAACTAACTAATAATCTAATCTAATCTAATCTTATAAATTAACTCATTCTAGTTCTCTATTCATACGTAGGTTATAAAAGTGGATATTTGTATTGATTCTATTTGCTGATCTTTCTTCTTCTAGCCTCACGTTTATTTGTATCCTAAAAAGGTCGTGTGTTTTAGTTGTGTTGCTCATCAATTTAGTTGTTATCTCGATTGATAGTATTCGCAGTTTTTTAATTAATGTCTAAGACTTATTTGAATTAAATTCTTCGATGCCGTATGGAATGTTAGTACTAATTTCCTTTCCGTATAGCAATTTACTGTTGCTCAGTTCTTATTTTTCTGTAATTCTGAGTTTTGCTATTCTTTGACATTGAATGAAACTGCCGTAGTGTTCTCTCCATTAGACCGAATTGTCTTGGAATTGCCATCTCTCAGTGAGTTGTATTTATGCTGTGCCCGACCATCCTTATGTAGCAATTCCTAGTGGTCTTTCTTTGTATTATACTGCTTGTAGTTTTCCTATTTATTATACTGCTTGTAGGCTTTCAATGCGTTCAATAGGAATCATCGTGCATATAGATTTTAAAAACTATTCCCATAATCAGCTCTGATACATTTAATTTCTAATCAAATTTGGATTTTGAATATAATCATAGAAGTTCACTGCCAACTGACAGTTCCTCGTTCTGACATCGATGACTATCTGATGCCATGCCCATATAATAATATTTGTGCGTAATATCGATAACATGAACTGGAAAATTAGCGGTGAATGCAGAATATTTGTATGTAATAATTTTATTGCTTAATTGCTTTTTAAAGAAGCTGAAAAGCACTACTATGTCATGAAAGTTTTCTTCTTCGTCTCTGAGAGACACCTAGTGCTGTAGTGAGACAGCAAGTCTCGTATGTGGCTCATGTTGCAAGCTTCAGCAGCATAACTGTTGTCGCCACGTATGATCTCAAAGCCAAACTCAGCAGCCTGTCTCGCTGTCTGAGCTTGATGTTTCCAGTAGTTTTCCGTGTACTTTGATGACATTTTCTGTAAGGTGTGTGAGTTGCCTCGCGCTTTCATAAATTTAAGCGTCTCACAAGTAAGCTAAGGTTGCCGTGTGCTATTTAGGAGGTGGATAGACTGAGAAAACTTGTATAACGATACCTAAAAGAATCTCTGAATGGTAAGAGTCATATCAACGTAATGCCAGTTTTATCTACGTAACTGTTTGAAAATGATAGTAGTCCTTCCTGTTACTGAAGATTCATCCTCGCACTCCTCAAGTTCACGTCAGTTCTCAAATTCTTTCGTTGTTAAATTCATGTTCTTATAGTACGGTAACGTTTGTTTGCAATAGAGCAGAAATTGTCTTCTCCCTCACAGTGACTGTTAGTCTGCTACTGAATATGCTCTCATGCCCTCTGTGCTGTTTTGCCTGCTGTTTCAGTATCAATGATGCAGGAAATCTTGGCCAAAAATTGCGTTGAGTTACCTTTTCATATGATCTTTACGTATTTGAGTTTGATGGACTTCCAGATTTGCGTCTGCGCTGTTTTTTGCTCTTCATGTTTGTACATGTTTGGAAAACTTGCCAAGTAAGAGTGTGTAAGGAACCGTTTCACGTGATCTCTGTGTGGGCACTCATACATATATCGGCCATTCTTATCATAAGATTATGAGGTGCACATTTGTTCATCCTAAGTTCTGTTCATCAGAAGATAATTTTTGCTTTCATTTTCGAGTTGAACATTTATATATTAAATAAATAGGACATTAGAAATTAATTTTTCTACCTTATTTGTACTTACTGGTCAATAAACGTCCGTAAATCGACTCGTGTAGTACAATTTCCCTCCGTGTCGCTTTCCAAGCATGTACAGATCTTGCGGCCTTGGTGTCAGGTTACTCGCATTCGCCTCGAGGGGCGTGCCAACACCTGATTCTCTTCAAGTTTACTGCCATGTTAACGAGTTTGGTGCGGCGGCGGGTTGAACTCAAGTTCAATACCCAACTCAAATTTAGAGTCAATTGTAGAAAGAAATTTTGACACTATCCAACATTAACTGGATCATGCCTTCATTTAGCTTTCATTTAGATTTTATAAAAATTGAGTCAGTGACTGCTGGTTGGTCAGCAGTATTATGAAAAGCCCCTCAGTGACCACCGGTAGGTCACGCCGCATTTAATGTGTTAAAGTTGGTACTTTGAGGTCAGGGCACGAAGCCATTCAGCTTTTATGTGAACCACCTGTGATTATTGGCACAAGTTATTCTTTCTAGACTGTTTCAAGGATTGATTCAACGAGACGAAAACTCAAAAGCTGGCAGAGAAGAATTTTTTTCGACTACACATGTGCCTGTGAGACTTGGTGAGGTTACCTAGCCTCATCACGTGTTTCGGGTCATTGATCTTGTGCACAGACTCCTCGTTCCCTTTGATACCATATCAAATGGTGACTCCCTATCTTGGGGAGATTTAACTTGAGATTAGGGATTCCTAAACTAACTAAATATCACATACGTTACTGATCCTCTTCATGCTTGACGTGATTCTACTGCATGTTATCATTTTTGCTGTGATTGAAACGATCACTGCTGACTGTGGCTGTAGTTTTAACGGGAGGGGCTCTATTTCTTTATGCCTCACCATTATTGCTGCTTGCCTGCCTGCCTGTCCACTTGGTATGCATCTCTGCACCTCGATTCTCTGGATCAAAGAAAACTTGTACAGTAGATTTTGAAAACAACCTTGTGATGTGTCTGTGTTGAGTTGTGTGGTTGTGTAGGTGTTGGGTTGTGTGGTTGTGTAGGTGTTGGGTTGTGTGGTTGTGTAGATGTTGGGTTGTGTGGTTGTGTAGGTGTTGGGGTGTGTGGTTGTGTAGGTGTTGGGTTGTGTGGTTGTGTAGGTGTTGAGTTGTGTAGGTGTTGAGTTGTGTGGTTGTGTAGGTGTTGGGTTGTGTGGTTGTGTAGGTGTTGGGTTGTGTGGTTGTGTAGGTGTTGGGTTATGTGGTTGGTGCGAGGGCAATAATATACTTCAACATGTGCCGTCATGTTCATTAATCATTTATTGGGTGTCGTGATAAAAACTATTAATGCGAATATTTTAGATGCATTGGTTGAAAGTGATTGCCCTGGTTTGTTAGGACAATGTTGGCACCTCAGGGGGATACAACTATTGTATCTATGGGAATTAGCGCTCCCAGGGGGAAAATGTGTGAGGGCCTGAGCTGAGAGTTAGGTAGGCCTTCTTTTTGTTGAAATGAAATGTTTTTTGTTATGTTAAGAACCACCTTTTTCGGTTCACTGCTGTTCTGTTTTTCAGCACCTAGTACTTTCTTCTTCAACTTTTATCTTGTTTCATAAACTTACTGTTTCTTTGCCCCCTTCTGCATAGATTCTGCGTTCCATTACCTCCCTACTAAATGGTGCCTTCCTCTCTTTGGAACACTTCTTTTTAGTGGTTAGGCAGGCCTAAACTAACATCTAATCTAAGACATTGTTGATGTTTCCAAAAATTTTTTGCGCTACGCATGATTTGAACTAAATGGGAAATTTCTCCCCAAACTTTGTTCTGTAGTTTCGTTGAATCGCCATGTTCGATTTCATTCCAATTAAATTGCCTTTTTAATGTGGTAATTTCTCAATGTGTTCTCCCGAGTCAATAGTACTTTTTTCGTTTGGCGATTCCCAATGAGTTCTCCCGACTCAATAGTACCTTTTTTGCGCGGTATATTCCCCTTGAGTTCTATCGAGTCAAGAGTGCTTTCTCGTGTGCTAAGTTTGGTTTCCAATAACTTCGCCTACATCAATGTTAACTAAATACCCCTCACTCACCTGCTGTCTAGGTTCCCCAACATGTCGGAGCTGTCAACAGCGCTTTCAACTGAGTGGAGCCAGCCACCGCAACACCATAGCCCCAGCTGTCCCATGCTCCAATTTACGACCTCCCCGCGCCCTGAGGTTGCCAACATGTCGGAGCTGTCAACAGCGCTTTCAACTGAGTGGAGCCAGCCACCACAACCCCATAGCCCCAGCTGTCCCATGCTCGAATTTATGACCTCCCCGCGCCCTGAGGTTGCCAAGCGCGCACACGGGGACCACTTGAGCCCCACCTGGCCCAAGAAACGTCGGGATACCCCGCGCACCCGCAACAACAGCGGGTCATCCCCACGCCGCGAGCAGTTGCCCGTCACGTTCCCCAGTGATCTGTTCCCCACGGACAAGCGGCACAGCGCCGACCTGCAGTTCCTGCAGCCCAGCTCTCTCGGTATTGAGGAGCCCCCGCTGTTTTCTGGGGACATCATCAACTTCGCGTCGAACCACCTCGCACAGCCTGATGAGTGAGTTGCTACAACAACAACGAGGTAGAGTCGTTTCTATTGGGGAAATACACTTCCTCCTGTTCGGCTAGCCAATTGCACGGCTTTATTTCAAGATGACCTCACCATTGTGACATGTCATTTGGCCAATAGTGGTGTTAGATTTGGGGCTAGCAGTGTTGTCAGATCCAGTGTGAGCGCTGCTATTGGTTCGTTGCCATGACGTCAGCGTTGCCACACGGTCAATTGGAAAAGACTGGTTTGACCCTACCTTGTTTCTTCCACCGTAGTTGTGTCACGCTAGCGCTGATTGGGTGAAGGGATCGAGCTCGTGTGTTGGAAGTGAACTCGCAATGACCTGCGCTGCTAGTTGTGTTGGTGGAGCTAAGGAGTCTTGCTCGATCATAATATTTGAAAAAAATCGTTTTGGTGGATCATAGGATCTGTAAAAAAATGTTTTGGTAGATCATAGGATCTGTAAAAAAACGTTTTGGTAGATCATAGTATTAGCAAAAAATCGTTTTGGTGGATCATAGGATCTGTAAAAAAACGTTTTGGTAGATCATAGTATTAGCAAAAAATCGTTTTGGTGGATCATAGGATCTGCAAAAAAACGTTTTGGTAGATCATAGTATTAGCAAAAAATCGTTTTGGTGGATCATAGGATCTGCAAAAAAACGTTTTGGTAGATCATAGTAATTGCAAAATAATCGTATTGGGCGATCATAGTATCTGTTAAAAAGTTATTTTTCAGGCATTTGGTTAAAGGAATAATTCATCTATGTATTATTTGGTTATGATGTAAATAAAAGAGCGTTGTTTTGAGATACTTCATACTGTTGAATGGTGTATAAAACTTCGAAACTGTTTATGGGTAAATATTCTGAAAAAATTCTATGATGACGTCCTTAAATGACCTTGCAATTTTCAGAGATGCCCTGAGTTTATCCTGTAAGTACGAGCGTCATAATTTCTGATGTTTAGTGTGAAAGCGGGTGGACATTAGCATGACATTAGCGGGTGTGTTGCCAAATGGATTACAGGTGTCAGCACCCCTCAGGGGACACAACTAGTGTATCTATGGGAATTAGCACTCCCAGGAGGATTATGTGAGGTCCCAAGCTAAAGGTTAGGTAGGCTTTCTTTTTGTTGAAATAGAAAAGTTTGTTTTTTGTTTTTTAGACAATCTTTTTTCGGTTCTCTGCTGTCCTCTTTTTCAGCACCTTTTTTTCTTCTTCAACTTTTATCTTGTTTCATGAACTTCTTTCTTCGCTTACTGTTGCTATGCACCTCGTGCGTAGATTCCGCGTTCCCTTAACTCCAAACTAAATGTTGCCTTCATCCGTCCTCACTTTGAACAACTTTATTGTGGTAAAGGGACGCTAAAACTTTCAATCCATCACATGTGTCAGCATTCTCTCGTTTTGCGTAATCTAGTTAGGAATGATTTCCGTAATTCAAAAGCAACGCTTCTGAGTGTGAGCTGCCAATTTCACTGCAAAATCAGATAATAATAATAATGATGTTGATGGTAATAAATTGTATTGAGGTCAGAATTTGGTTTAGCCTCCTTTAGTGTGTCTGGAAGTTTCAGTTTTCTGCAAGGCCTGTAGACCTCACTGCCTGCTCTCTCTGGCTGTCGAAGTCTGATTTGAAGGTCGTTTTTGGTGGTTGATGTCGTATTTTTCTCATTTTTTCATTCTTTGTGATCAGTATTGAGTGTCCTTTTTTGCCATAGGACAAGTGTCTGAGTCACGAATGTCTTTTCGGTTTACCCAAATCTTTTCATTTTTTCCCAAACATTTTCGTTTTTCCCCAAACATTTTCGTTTTTTTCCCCAAACATTTTCGTTTTTTTCCCAAACATTTTCGTTTTGTCTCCAATTTGTCGCGAATGATAATCTAGAGTTATTTGGAAATGAGGCTTGTCGCGTCAGCATATCGTACGATGCTGACATTGTTTGCATTCCCCAGGCTGGACATGGAGCCCAGGAGAGACACGGTGGACAGTCCATCAAGAAGCGAGTCCTCCGGCCGCGACAGCGGCGCCGTACCTCGTCTCCACGCCCCTCTTTCCCAACCTTTGTTCCCGCACTCGACTTCTCTGCCCACATCTGCTGATCTTCTTCTATCTAGCGACAACTCACAAGCTCCGTATCCACTCGCAGCGTGGAGCGAAAGCCACTTCACCGAGCGCGACGAAGACTCAGAGATGCTGGGGGCGGTCGGATTTGGGCATTCTTCCTCCCTTGGCTCTGCCGCATCGGCTTATTCTTTGTCTTCACGGGCACCTCGGCGACACACCGTGACCAACGCTGAGCCTGGCGAGCTCACCTACCGCGAGTACAGGAGGCAGAAGAGCATGGAGGCTGGACGGCCACTCGATGACCCCCCTGGCTCGATCAAACGCCAGCTCTCCATCGAGTCGGAACGGGAGCTCCTCGGACACATGAACAAAGTGAAGTCGTATTTCCAGGTGAGTGCACACTCAACAGAGAATGAGTACACACTGAACAGAGAATGAGTACACACTGAACAAAGAATGAGTACACACTCAACAAAGAATGAGTACACACTCAACAGAGAATGAGAACACACTGAACAGAGAATGAGAACACACTCAACAAAGAATGAGTACACACTGAACAAAGAATGAGTACACACTGAACAGAGAATGAGTACACACTCAATAAAGAATGAGTAAACACTGAACAGAGAATGAGTACACACTCAACAAAGAATGAGTACACACTGAACAGAGAATGAGTACACACTGAACAGAGAATGAGTACACACTGAACAAAGAATGAGTACACACTGAACAGAGAATGAGTACACACTGAACAGAGAATGAGTACACACTGAACAGAGAATGAGTACACACTGAACAGAGAATGAGTACACACTGAACAAAGAATGAGAACACACTGAACAAAGAATGAGTACACACTGAACAGAGAATGAGTACACACTGAACAGAGAATGAGTACACACTCAACAAAGAATGAGTACACACTGAACAGAGAATGAGTACACACTGAACAGAGAATGAGTACACACTGAACAGAGAATGAGTACACACTGAACAGAGAATGAGTACACACTGAACAGAGAATGAGTACACACTGAACAGAGAATGAGTACACACTGAACAAAGAATGAGTACACACTGAACAGAGAATGAGTACACACTGAACAAAGAATGAGTACACACTGAACAGAGAATGAGTACACACTCAACAAAGAATGAGTACACACTCAACAAAGAATGAGTACACACTCAACAAAGAATGAGTACACACTCAACAAAGAATGAGTACACACTCAACAAAGAATGAGTACACACTCAACAAAGAATGAGTACGCACTCAACAAAGAATGAGTACACACTGAGGGAAGTGAAGTCTTGGTTCACGGTGAGAACAGATTGATACGTGTTCAACGAGTAGCTTGCCGTGCTCCCGAGACCAATATGAGGGAGCACTTGTCATTAGGGGAGCCAGTAAGTGGTGATGTAAACTGCAGCACACTGCCAGTAGCTTACCGAGAGATGTACTCTCCAATTAAAAGTTCAGCACTGCCATTGTTTAACGCTTGGGATGCGACGTGCGCCACCGGTGGTACACGTTGGCAATTTTCATAATGCTGTTGATCGACCAGTAGTCACAAACTCAATTTTCATAAATACTTAATCACAGCTAAATGTAGGCACGATCCAGTTAATGTTTGCTTTTTAAACACTGCTTACGACAATTGACTTTAAATTTGGGCTGAATATTAAACTTCAGTTTTACTTGCCACAAACAAAGTGTTAAGAGTTTGTCACTGCACAAGTACCAGATGTCTCGGCCGAACGTTAGTACTCCGTAGACAAAATAAGGGCCTTAGTCATCGAGGTGAGAGCAGCGTAAAGGATGCATGGCTCTCGGAGTCACCTGTCCCCCGTGTTCTCCTGAACTTCACGCAATCTTGTGTGGGGAAATGATCACATGAAAAGAAGACGCTTGAAAAGATAGTTCAGTTTTCCCCCAACTTGTGCCATGGAATAACACTTCCATATGGGTAAAAATGTTCATTAATAGTGTGTGAATGTCTCAGAGTTGATGCGTTTGAAATAAGTCCGCGTCATGCATCTCAGATGGTGTTGTGAAATCATCATGCGTGTTCTTTATTTTGTACATTTTCAGCTGTAAATGGTCTGTCAGTTATTTTCCATTTTTAAATGATTGACGCATTCAATTTTGTGTAGAGAGAGCAGGTGCTATTAAGAACATGAAAAAGCATTGATATATTGATATCTCGAGGTGACTCAACAGTGACTAACATTCAATAGTTATTGATTAACTATTAATCCAGTGATATACATACAAATATTCAATAAGTAAATCTTTACCACTTTTAGCGTATGTCTGCCCATGATAATAACTATTTTTTTCAGTTAATTTTCTTCTCTCGTTTATTTCATTGAATTTTAGTAGCTTTTAAAGGGTGAAATTGGACAATAGCAGGATTGTGGATGATGTACTCTAGCCCGTATGGCGGAGCGATGAATTAACTCTGCTCTTATTTCTTTGTTGGCAATCTGAAGTGAAGCCGAAGGCAGTCACGCGAAGGTGAGACGCTCCTCAATGAAGTTTTGCTTTGCACTGGCGCACATTGTAAGCACTTGCGCACATTGTAAGCACTTGCGCACATTGTAAGCACTTGCGCACATTGTAAGCACTTGCGCACATTGTAAGCACTTGCGCACATTGTAAGCACTGGCGCACATTGTAAGCACTTGCGCATTACGACAGCCAACATGCCAGCAGAGCACAACTATGCGTGCTGGCTGTCAAGACAACATCACGCGAACCTAGTATTCTGACTATGCTGTCAAAACAAAAATGTAAAGGCTTTCTCAAATTTAAATGTGAAAAATTGTAGTCATGAAGTTTTTATGTGTCTGCACTTGGAAATACACAATGGGAAGCATTCATGAATACATGGTTTGTTTCTTTATGCTTGTCTGTAGACATATGCTTCGCTCTAGTTCGCCTCAAGACAAGCTCCTCTGTGCTGGGCCGCGTGTGTACTCCGCTGTACTTCGTATCGTGACGCGCTACTGTTCTTTTCTCTTCGAGGTGCGCTTCTTTCTTACTTCGGCACCGCGCTTCCCAGGCCTTGAAATCAAGAAACACTTGTCATTTTTGAAAGACGAACTCAGTGTCTTGGTCTCAAGAGCCGCTTCTCTGTTCTTTGTGTCAAAACTTGCTTGTCTCAACAGCGTCGGCGAGTGGCGAATTCCAATGGAACGGGATAGTTCTGTCGTTAACCAGAGCCCCAGTAAAATAATGAAAGGAGAAAAATAGTTGACACATTTTTGGTGAAACTTATTCTGGTGGAAAGGCTTGCAGATGTCTCGGATATCAATAGGACAAATGCAACAAAATGTGGAACCAATACGAATGGCAGAAAGGTATTTTATATACGAAATCTTTTGATTGCAACCATGTGAAGAATGACGTGGGAATAGAAGTACAAAATTAGAACAGGAATATTAGAACCGAAAAGGAAGATGAAATAAATTTTTGTATAAAAATGGCTTTAAAAAGGGTAGGGGAGCAAAACACTGTGCACTTGAAAACGAATGGAGACGTAGTCAGGGTGGGAGACCGCAGTGCTCTCGGTAGCGGTCTGTGGTGATCAGGCACTACTATTCTATTTAGAAACGTTTTCTTAAAGTTACTGTACTCTTCTATTTAGAAACGTTTTCGTGAAGTTATAATGTCCTATTTAGAAACATTTCCGTGAAGTTATACTTTCTTATTTAGAAACGTTCCCGTGAAGTTACTCTACTTTCCGATTTAGAAACGTTTCCGTGAAGGTATTTACAAAGTTAAAAGTTATTAAACTTTCCTGTTGCATTCCTTGCGCTTGCTGATGTTGCCGTGTCCGTGGGACTCCGCGTGCTTGACTCCTTGCCTGCAAATTGCCTTTGCCTTCTCTAGCGTAATCGTACGCACTAAGAACACTCTTCTTCTTCTTCGCCCTCTATGACTTTGGATTACGTCCTGTTAATTTTTGTGCACATATTTCCAATGGAGATTTTCTAAAAGCTTGTTCCTAAATTAAAACTAATATTTTTGTTTATGTAACAGTGTTGCATATTTGTGTTTTGTAAGCCGTACGGGTCATTTTGATGAGAACTATAAGAATCAAGCAGCTTCTTTGGAAAATACAACTTTCGTCTCTATGAGAAGAATGTGCGAGGTCCCGAGCTCAAGGTTAGGTAGGCCTTTCTATCGTTGAAATAGGAAAGATTTTCGTTTTTACTACGGATAATTTTTTTGGGTTCATTACTTTTTTCAATGTTTAGTATTTACCCCTACAACTTTCTTTCGTTCCCATACTTTCTTCAATGCTGCTGTTTCCATAGCATAGTTTGGAAACACACCAGGGGCATAGATTCCACGTTCCTTAAATTCCATGCTAAGTGGTGCCTACCTCTTTTCAGAGCTTCTTTATTGTGGCTAGGAATGCTTAAACTAACTTATAATCTAATCTTCGGATTATGTATTGTGATAATTTTGTTCACTCTAGAATAACTGCTTTAACTTATGTGCCCATTGTCTTATCACATCATTGTCTCATTGTTTTATTACATCATTGTCTTATTGTCTTATAACATCATTGTCTTATAACATCATTGTCTTATCACATCATTGTCTTATCACATCATTGTCTTATCACATCATTGTCTTATAACATCATTGTCTTATCACATCATTGTCTTATAACATCATTGTCTTATCACATCATTGTCTTATAACATCATTGTCTTATCACATCATTGTCTTATAACATCATTGTCTTATCACATCATTGTCTTATCACAGTGTGTTTTCTCAACGATATACACCTTTTATGAGTCTCTTTTGCCTTTTAGTAGAAATTTTTGCTCATTTCTTGACATCTATGAAGTTTCTTGAACTTTCAGCTTCACTCAAAGTTATATTTACTGACAATCGCCGCCAAGGCGTTTTCCTTCGTATGCTGCGGCGTTAGGTTAGGTGTTGAAGGCCTTTCTGAAGTGTCTCATATATTTCCTCTCATGACGGGTCACAAAGTATTCATCTGATGCGATTTCATTCCCCGCATGTTCTTATTAAGAACCATTTCAATACTCCTTTTAAATTTTTCCAAAATAACCCTACAAAAAGAAAACTATACAGAGATGAAAATACCCTGTATGCAAAATATTCAGAAAAGATACTTAGTTGCCTCCATCTGATAAAATTCAGCACTGTAAAAGTTTTGATCCACGAGTTTAGGCTATGTTAATTAAGGTCAGGTTAGGCCATCTCAGGTCAGTACAAAAAATATGACCAATATTATTGACGATCCCTAAGGGCTAAAGCACGGCTTTATCTGCCAGAAGACATCCCAATCATAGAAATATGAAAAAATTAGCCCCCCGAAGAATATCTAAGTCTTGAAGAGTTCCTTACGAGCATCATATTCCTTTACGTAATGTCCGTTGGTCGAACTATTGAAGTGTTGACGCGTGCGGTGTGTCATTTGCAGAAAGAAATTTCGATGGGGAGACAACTCTGACATTTGTTGATAATAATTTTAAAATTCATATAATTTTGATGTTGCATCTCGTGTGGTACATCGAAGTCTGAGACTCGTTAAATCATGTGCCCTTCGGTGCGAAATAGTTTGAGTAACTGAAGCGCTAGCAAACCCATGTTACTACTACCTACTCCTTACAGATACACCAGGGGGAAGACTCGCCGGAGATCCGCTCAGTGGACGAGGTGATGAAGTTCCTGAAGAGCAAGACGATCGCCATGAGGAAGAAGGCACGTCTCGGTCAACCACACAGCCAGGAATAACAACCTACCGCTCCCTACAATAGACCTATTTAATGTCGGCGGATCTCGTCATCGTCTACAATAACCACCTATTCCTTGTCATTTCATTTCGTCCATGCCCAGCCTTGCAAAGCTTCTCAGTATTTCACTGTCTAAGTATCCAGACAAAAAGTCTGACCTAAATGAATCCTGGGCAACCCTCCGCTAAGGTCTGTCTTAACCAACTTGCCAATTAGAGGTGGTTTAGTTCATGTAGTCTACATCTGTTCTGACGATCAATGTGGTGTCTTTGGGGCTGGTTCGTTTTTACAGCAACTTGTGTTTCTGTCTTGGCGGAGGTGAGTACTTGTGTTGTTGTGAATAGTGCGCTTCGCATTTTTTTCGTACTATACAACCCGCGTGAGTAACTTGAGCTTTGCTGCGTCACGGTGCACTCGAGTTTATTTTTAGTTCCGCTTTTCCCCATGTGTTGTGTTTGCATTTTAATGAAATATGTGTTGCTTCATTTTTTATTTGTTACGTTGTCTGGTGTACTTTAAGGTGGCGTACAATTCGTTATTTCTTACTTCTTAGACTCTGCGAATTTTACTGTGAAGTATTTTGTGAAGGTCCGCTCAATTACAAGGAACCTTGCAATAATTACCGACTGTGGCGTAGTTTTTATGTTCTAATTTGTGCTGAATTTTTTTGGGATGGGGAGACGAAAATTTCAATGGGAGACAATTCAAATTTTTTGTAATTATAATATTGATGTTCATTTTGTGTGGTCAATTGAAGAAGTCTGATGGTATTAAATTATGTGACCTTCGGTGCGATATAGTTCGAGTAACTAAAGCGCTAGCAAACCCATGTTACTACTACTCGTACTACATCCTTGGGAGTAATAAAAGCGTTAGCAAGCCCATGTTACTACATCCTTGGGAGTATTTAAAGCGCTAGCAAACCCATGTTACTACTACTCGTACTACATCCTTGGGAGTAATAAAAGCGTTAGCAAGCCCATGTTACTACATCCTTGGGAGTATTTAAAGCGCTAGCAAACCCATGTTACTACCACTTCTACTACATCCTTGGGATGTTTGTGTTATGTCACGATGCACAAGTGCCACAACCTTCAAGTGGTGACCATTGCACACTGGCCGCTGCAGGCATGCATCCCGGACTGTGTCGTTGAGGTCGGTGGCGATGTCGCACCTTTAGAAAATGACCATCTCGTGTCCTTCCTGTGTTAGTGTTGAGGAACATTGCTTGTTCAAGTTCATCACGTGTTACAGTAGTGAGAACTTCACTCAACATTTTTCATCGAAGCCGCGTCAATTGTTGAAAAGTTCACTGAGGTTTTTTATAGAAACACCGTCATTGGTTAAAAAATTCACTTGCTCTGTAGTCTATAAAAAGCAACGATTTGAACGATCTCATGTAGTTGAAAAGCTGGAACAAAATTAGCATTGCTTGTACGAAGTCGGGAGAAACTTTGTGGGCTATTGATCTGATTAGCGTGTAGATTCTCGTATTCTTAGTATGAACGTAGTGCTCAAAAAAACTTAATTTTACTGTAACTCATTTCGCGCTGGCGACCTCGGTAGTAACCTTTCCTTAGTTGAAGTTATTATTGCTGAAACTCATTTGTGTTTATTGTGACTGAGGGAGCAAGACGGGCTGGTGTAACCGAGTACCTTCATATTAAACGGTGCCTTCCTTTTTCCTCTCTTTGGATTGCCTTTGTTGCGGATAGGGAGGCTTAAACTAGCAAATAATATAATCTGATCTCCAATTGAGTTGATATATCAGCAACGGAGCCGGTGCAATCTCTGTAATGAAGTTTCACTCTCTTATATTTAGCGCACAAGTATGAATGCTGTATGATAAATTGGCGGTCTGAAAGAAATGGCAGAAAGAGGATGACGTTTCCTTGAAATTTTAGATTTACTCATGGTCAAGAATAGATCTGCTTTTGCCGTTATTAATTTTTATTAATTTGACTTGCGTTTCAGTTATTACCAGTCTTGAGTGTGGTACGAGGCTTTCGAAGGCTCGAAAATGGAGGTGCGCGTAGTGGCCGAGTTTAGCACTGGGGAGGGTGTTGAAGAGAAACGTAGCCAGGGGCATTGGCCGCTAGGATGGAGAACAGGCCGTGCACAAGACACACATTCCTTGTTTCAGTTCAACATTCTGTATTGTGATATACTGCGTGTATGTGGGGGAGAGATAGCAGGCGTGTCTGGCCATTTCCTATGAGAAGCTCGAGAGATGCTGAGCCAGTGTCTACAGCAAGTAGGGTCAGAAGTCTGCTGCTCTTAGTAAAATTATCATTAAGAATTGA
Organism: Platorchestia sp. MABIK; assembly: GCA_014220935.1. Lineage (NCBI taxonomy): Eukaryota > Metazoa > Arthropoda > Malacostraca > Amphipoda > Talitridae > Platorchestia > Platorchestia sp. MABIK. Next base: position 115,312 of record JACJUY010000785.1, read on the forward strand.
AAGCTCGGAGAGTGTAGAGAAGCGATTGAACAGCGTCGAGAAATGCAAGTGTTAATGAATTTTTGAATGCAAGAGATCTCCAAAATCGTAAAGAAAGGTTTTAAGTTTTATCATAGCGCGTATGATGCAAGTAACTGCAGTGTGTAGGTAATGTACGTAATGGTAATGTGTACGTAATGTTAGCGATGCTGGTGAGCTTAGCGATTATTTTCTGACTTACGATTCTACAATTGTGGCAGATACAGTCAAATAATGACTAATAATTAGCGGGCTAATTTTGAAAGTGAGGAGACAGAAAGCAGCGAAGAGAAAGTGTTATGGAGAATTATATGTTACAGAATTGAGAACTAGATGGCAAAAAAAAAAACTTTTGACCACGTTGACTCACGTTTTTCTACGGATGGAGTGATGGGAAAAATGAGTTGATCAATATACGGTCAGTTGATACATCCTAGCTAAAGTGGGTTGATCAATAGATAGTTAGCAGATGCATCCTAGGTAAAGTGAGAAGCGTATATCGAAGTACTAAAAAGCAAGATACCTGAAACTGACGGTAGGGGCCCCCGTGTGCTGCATGGATCACCTGTCTCGGCTGTGGTCGCTCACCTGTGCCTGCTCTTCAGTAAGTGGCGAATGAGTCTCGGTGATATTTATGTCAATATTATTAGAGTTAGCATTCGTGCACAACATTGCTCCTAAGAATTGGTAACAAAGCTCAATGTTCGAGCGATTATTGTTGTAAGTACTGATCAATCGCAGATTCTTGTCGCTGTTTAAGCTTATTGGTTGCTGATGATCTCGCTCTTGGCTGCAGCAACGCCTGCATTGCGCGTTGCTGGGAGTTCAAGGGGGCTTCTAGCTTCGCAGGATCTTTCACAAAACTTAGCTCATCTTAGATTCACGTTGGGCGCAGCGGTCGCTGAGTGAAGACACTCCCAAAGCTACATTTAAAATTTTTGACTTTACTTAATAAGCGCTTACCTTCTTTTCTTTGTATAATTCGATGCTTGAATAGAAATTTCATATGAGTTAATTTGTCAATATTGATGTCTTATTTTTTTCCTAGAAAATTTAATGCTCTAATAACTAATCCATCGAGGTTTTACTGCTTGTCTATTAAATCGTTCAAATTTCTTGCTTTGTTTGGCTTTCAATTCATCTAGATTTATTTCTTGGTTTAATTTAGTATTTTATTTGGAATACTCGAGTGCAATTTTTACTGAAAAAAAAACATTTATTTTCGTTTCTGAATGAATGGATGATCTTCGTAGTTATTTGTAGTTTTTACGATTTGAATTCTTAATTGAACCGCTAATTTCCATGTGTTCTGAAGTTGTGAGGTTGGCATGTCATGTTCGGCGGGATGGTTGTGTCGGAATAGCTTTTCAATTGATGACACTTTACATGCAAAACGATGCCAGCACGCGTGACTGTGCTGCGCGGTTACAAGTATCTACTCTCGGTATTGTAATCTGACGGAAAAGTTGAGTTTCACATACTAGTCCCTTTGCGAAAAGTGATTCTGCAAGGAAGTAATTCCAACAATTGACCTGAATGACCATCAAAAATGTACCTCCACTGATGAGTCGAAATGGCTCACTGTAGTGGATTGTGAATCCTTTAGAAGCTTTGCTGGTAATGAGAAATTGTTTGAATATTTTCATCCTGTCGTGTTTTTTTATCGCACTGAATGTAATGAAATGCCGCGTGAGTGTCTCCAAAATTGGTGCATCTTGTATGTTCGAGTTTCCCGCTGTTGGCGTAGCGATTGTTCGCTAAATACGCGCTTTATCCATAAGCGTAACCGCTTCTGTACGTTATATGCTCTATGTATCTTCCAGTTGCTGAGGAACATCAAGCCACTGAAGATACTTTTCCATTTCCTGCAGCAATTTACCTCTACCTGTCTCGTGTTCCCTCCACATGGCTAACACCTAGGAAAATCCGATTTCGAGTTTGGTAAAGTTCTTTATTGACTGAATGATTGTTGATGTGCGTATTTTAGCTCCGTTTTTATTTGCTCTGGAGTTCTCTGCTGTGTTAGAACCGCTGTTCCCACATCGCAATGGTTGCGAAATTCATTGTTTGAACTGAGAATTTTATTTTCCATCTTCAGGTAATGCTGTCGTTGATGTGTCTTGGTTCGTCAGCAATTTAGTTTTTTTATTTTTGTATCGATATTTGAATCCCATGAAGAAAGTGAGTGTAAATCTCTGGTAGAATTGCATACCGTAGCTCTTCATTTCTCAATTTCATTTTCATTTTATCATAGGGAGCTGGCAATTAAACAATTTTGACAGACAGTCGTGAGGTTTCATTACTAAAAACTACCAATGCATTCTTTGACTTTAAAGGAAGCCCAAGAGGTGACAAATGCGGATTAAATAAATTTCCAATGTCACTCATCTTGGATGGAAGAGGTGCCCATGACTTGGTGAAGATAAGTTGTTCAGAGCTGGTGTCTCAAAGAGATGAGCTTCATCATGGGAGAATGATTATCAAATGCCTAGGGATTTTTTATAGCACTTATGAGTTAGAGGTGTCGTTAACTTAATTTTTTATGTTATTATTAGAGATCTTTTATAGCACTTATGAACAATCGGCGACATTCCACGTCAGTGATGTGAGCAACTCAACATTTCAGGCTTATTATCAAATGCGAAGTCTAATTTGAAAATACTTGTATAAGAACGTGTTTCGCAATTGCATGAATTCAGGAATCGTCACTTCGCTCTTTTTTTCTTTCTTATCTTTCTTGAGGCCGCCGTCCGCTTGCCAGAGTTCGAGCACTGCGGTGCTGGCCTACAATGATGGGACGCGTTCCTGCGACGTAGGGGAAAATGTGAGGTCCCAGGCTGAGAGTTAAGTGTGGCTTCTCTTTACCGAAATAAAATGTTTTTTGTTTTGTCAAAGATCATCTTTTTTGGTTCATTGTTCTCCTATTTTTCAGCATCTACTACTTTCTTCTTCAACTTTAATCTGTTTCACGAATTTCTTTCTCAACTTACTGTTTCTATGCACTTTGTGCATAGATTCTGCAATCCCTTAGCTCCATACCAAATGGTACCTTCCTCCTTCCTTTCTTTCGATCGCTTTTGTTGCGGAACTTTAAACTAACCTTAATCTAACCAGCTGAAGTAAAGTCAGGCGTCCTACTAGATTAGAATCCTAGATACTCTTGAGGAAAACATCATTGCAGCATAATACATATAATTAATTTATTGATATTACTGTGAGAGATGTCGTAAAGTGTGAATTGTCTGTATCCTGACAGGTGGTAAGTTTCACTATTTTCCATAATTTCACTGACGCCAAGGTTATCGTGTGGTGATTGGCATCCCACGCATATCTGACATGGTTTACCCTCATCTACTGTCGTAAACAAAAAATTGAAGAGAAAATATCGACAACAAATGTAAAAATACGCAATACAAGTTATTATATTATTCTCATTAATAGTTAATAGAAAGCGGTTGATCGCTTGATTATTTGTTGTCGGATCAAAAGATGTGATAAAATTTCAACTGCCGCGTTTACACATGTTAGCTTGCACTGTAATCTTAGTTTTTTCTGTACGTGTCTGCGTGTAAATGAATTTTGTACCTTTTCATACGCTAGCTACAGTATTTAATGTATGTGCTTACATGAATGCCATTAATAACTCTGAATTAAGATGAATTCTTAACATTAACGCGGCGTTCTCGCTGTAAAACAATGCGGTAGGTTTGGCAGCGTGCGGGGATCCCTGAAAGTAATTCTGTTCAAATTGTAGGGCTGGATTTTCAAAAAACTTTTTGGGCGTAGCGGTTCTGCTGTCATCGAAAGTTCTGCAGTCAACCTGACTGAGCAAAGTGTTATGTTTTTTGCCGAAATTCATTAGTTCGGCCGTTTTTAATAAGCAAAATAAACATCTGGTAACCGTAAAAGTTGCCAGATGTGCAATTCTTGGATTACATGGATAAACTCGAGCTTGAAGGATTAACATCATAAAAAGAGCTTGTGAACTAGCCAAGTCGACAGATTATATTTTGCTACCAGCTGTACCTTTACTTTAGGTGTAAATGTTCAAAATTCCATCCTCTGGTTGTTGGCAAACATTCCAAAAATTTGCTTAACGATTTCATCTATGACAACGATGTATATTCAATATTGCGAAGAAAACTATCGAATCATCGGACCACTCTTTGTATAACGGCCTCGTTGAACGATGTTGTGTTTTTGTGAGTGTACTGGTGCTTGTGCGTGAAAATTAATGGTTGTAACTGTGTTGCGTTGGTGTCTGTGCGTGACTGGCGTCTGACGGCGCGGCACTTGGAGACAACCTGAGAATAAGACGCCTGGCTCGTCGTTGTTGCAATGTTCTATTCTAAATGATGAAGGAAAATCCAAGACAGTGCCTTTCACGCGTCACGACCAACCATATATGAGGCCCTCAAGAGTCATACGGTACCTAGCGCCGCTTTTTAAACACGTCAGAAAACGGCATCAAAGTTTGGCGACTTAGAAAGTATCGCATCTCAGCAACTTATAGAGGTATTAGACATTTTGTGGCTATCTTCCTGTACCTACGACTAACTCTCCAGACAAAGGAAAATTTGGGGATGACAGCGGTATACGTAAGTCGTTTCCGCTAGATGTACTCAGCGCTTGGTACCGTATAGTTGTAGGGGCCTCACATACACGCTCTTCTTTACCAATCTCCTCTGCAAGCCTTTGTAATGCAGAACATTTATAATCCTGTACTTTCACTTGGCCATCGCACGGGCTTCTTCAAGGAGCTGCGTTTTAACCATCTCAGCCATTGTCAAGTACCGAGAGATTTGCGCGCTTTTTTTTACTTCCACCAGCAAGTTTTTTTACTTTTTACTTCTACTAGTCTCAATTTGTGGGAGGAAAAGGAGGCGGCATTTTCTTCTCCCGCTTTAATTTTCCTTCAAATTACATGCTCGAGTACAATTTATGTTTATTATACCGAAATTGAATTTCATGGTAATAATTGTGCCTTAATCGATGTGCCTTGAATGTCGTAGGTGCGTGGTGAGAAGCACATTGGTACAAACTTCAAACGGCTTCGCAAGGTGGACGTAGAATGGACGTGTGTACTCTCGTAAATCTACAGGTGTTTGCTTTTGATGTGTAGCATTGCATGTTTGCTGAGTAAGCCCAGACTTGAGATAGAGAGCCTGCATAACTTCTATTTCGTTCTGTCCTTTTATCTGCTAAATCGCTTACAGTTATAATTTCTTCTCCAATTAACGTCTAAAGGTGTTATTAAACACTTGGTTTAAGGTTGCCTTTCTATCGCAGTGAACTAAGATTACAGGTTTTTTTTTCATTATTATAGTCGGTTTACTGCTGTCCTGTTATTCAGCACCTACTACTTTCTTCTTCACCTTTTATCTTATTCCGTGAACTACTTTCTCAACTTACTACCTTGTGTATAGATACCGCATTTCCTTGAGTCCTTACTAAAATGGTGCCTTCCTCTTTTTGGAACGCCTTTGTCGCAGTTAAGGAGACTTAAACTAGCATCTAATTAATCTCTTCTGGAAATCTGCTTGTAATCTCAATCGATAGTGAAATACTTTTACTCTCGGCCAAATTTGTTGCGTCGTTTTAACCCTTTAACGTCCGCATCTTGTACTCATATTACCGTCATCACAACCCCCATCACTAAACTGGCACCGACATCATGTAGTCCCCGACATCACAACGAGGAAGTGACTGCCATTCGACAACGAACTTCGAGGAACACATTAGGGCACAAATTTCACAAGGAAGTAAATATATTAGAGCTGTTCGTGAAAGTGGATTTTGAAATCCACTTTGACGGTAAAGGGTTGATGCGGTTTGGGTTTTCTCTTATGTTTTATGCTAAAGTAGAAATGTAGGTGCGGCTTTGAAAATAATAATTTATAGTGCTTCCAATAGAATTTTTGACAAAAACGTGCTGTAGATTATGAGTGTATGCTTGTTCTGTAAAACCCTTGGCAGTAATAAGCAATACTTTATTTTAAACTAGAGGAAATTTTCCAACTCTCAACTTATTTCATCAATTGTTCTTCAGATGAATTGGATACCAACAGGGGTCACTCATCAAGCCATTTTAAGTTCAAATTATAGTGCTAGAACTGATCAAAAACTTGCAGCCTTGCTTCTCTTAACCAGGCTTGCCAGATTGGGTGGGCTTTTTCCTGGCTAAAACCGTTAAATTTTATTTTCAAAAACTTCACGGTCTTGGCCTGCAGATTAAAAAAATACTGATCTGGCGAGCCTGTTCGAGCTCCCTGCTCTTCTACCAAATTATACCTCTCATTCACGTGTGTTTTTGATTAACCATTACAATATTCTTGCTAAACTGCACCCACTGTGTTTGTTGAGGTGCCCCATGTTGACGCACATTGGCAACATTCCTTTGCTTTGTCTTACTTTCGAACTTCGCTGTGCGTTTTTTTCCCCCGCTTTAATCGTATGTACATTTCCGTATATCATGTTTACTAAATGGTGCCCCTTTCTCCTTCCGCTCTTTGGAACGTCTTTTTTGCGGTTAGGGAGGCATAAGCTAACATCTAATCTAATCCTTATATCATGTTCTTGGCTGTACTTAGAGCTTTGCTCCAGCTTTCTTGTCGAAGAAGAGTTCTCTTTGCTCAACGCATTTTTTTTTATCTTAGTTATTAGAGTTGATGGGCGATTTATATTAGTCTCAGGTGTTTTTCCTGTTGGATGCAGTAAAGTGTGTCGGTGAAAAAGTTTCGTGGTTTCTTATTGTATTTTTAATTTATTACATTTTTCAATATGCTAATCGTTTTTCAAATTAAATCCTTGAATGAAAAAAAGTGCAATATTACAGTTTCCGGAGTATAACTTTTTGCGCAAATTTCTCTCCTATAGGATTTTGTATGAATTAGTAGCGTAACGAATGTACTTCAGAAGTAGCTTGAGAACATTGGTGGAACTAGCGGCGTTTTAATAGACTGGCGTTAAAAGAATTTAGAACGAAATACGGCTCGTTTTTTTACAAAATACTTTCTCTAGCAATGTTTGTTTACCTCGGCTCTGTTGCACACTGTACGAGTGCGCCTGTTTGCCTGCTGCTCTTTTTTTATGGCTCACACCAACACTTTGNTATTATTCTCATTCCCCCTCCATGTACGCCTATTCACGCTCAATGACTTACACCTCACAGCAAACAAAAGCTGGCTACCAAAACTACCATCATAGAACATCTCACACTTAGGCACTACCACTGTATGCTATTCTCTCTACTCTATTTGTATAACTCTACCGGCAAGCGTTTTGTAGCTCCGCAATTTCACTGAACTCTTCCTTTCCTAATTTTTGAGTAAAATATTTTTTACCGGCCTCAGCACTATTCTTGAACCAACTTCAAATTCCGTTACTTTAATTCAATGTTGCTTCTAATTTTTCTGCAGAATAGCTTTTATTTTGCAGAACCGCTTCATAGAGTAAAAAGTTTACCAGGCCAAAATTTAGATATTTGGCATTTAATCATCAGTGTTATTTCATTTTAAATATTGCAGCCTAGTTTACGGAGTTGGGGAGACAAACTCAATATCATCAAGTGAAGTTTATAAAATTTTTAAATTTTGTGGCCGAGAGTATGATGAGATTATTCCGAGAGGAACGATCATGCTACTACTATCTTAAAAAAATTCAGCTTGCTGCCTACTCGAAAACGGTTTCTTACTCATAAGCCTACTACATATTCTCTTCTCCATGCATTTTACAAAGCAATGGTGATATTGTAAAATTCGTATCACCCACTGGAACGAACTAAAAGTTTGAATAAGAAAAATGATGCTGTAATAAACTACCGCTTATTTTACCATTGTGACACATACAATAATTTGCATGTTTATAGAAGATTTCTATAATGAAAATTATTGAAAACGAATTCGTCATTAATATGCATCGACGTACAACGAATATTTCTACAACAGCACATTTTTATCGAACCAGTTGAAAATTTATGTAAAAAATAAGGAATCCCGTGTTAAGGAATATTGAAAAACCAATGATGTAAAAAATTCAATAAATCGCGTTTTTATTATGACTCACTTAGGAGATTACCAGTGCGCTAAGCGCCACATTCATTTTAAGTCGCAGCAAACCGGAGTTTCTAAGCAATGCCCTGGGAGGCAACAATTAAGAGAAAATTCAACAGAAAGAAATAACTAATGTATCTATAAAAAATTAAAGAGCCTCTCACCTGATGTGTGCATACGAAGATTATTCTTCGAATTGGTTCCACCAAACATTCATTCAGCAGGCGGGGAGAGACCGGAAAATCGACCTTCCCGCATGATGCGCAGCGAGTCAGTCCCCAAGCGAGAGCGCTGAACTCCGACCTTCGCTTGCCGACGCTCGCTTGTTTTGAACGACGCATGCGCACCGAACGAAAACGTAGCTTAAGTTTAAAGTAAACGATAGGCTTCTTGTTCCCGTTACCGAGGATATTGAGGGTCCATTGTTAAAGAATTAATTACATTATTTATGAAATGAACAGAAAAAAGATTGAGAAATCGTAAGCTTTTAACCTTATATAAAAATATAAATGGAGCAATAAGCTCCATGATGAACGAACCTCCACAATTTATTCGGAATAATTTTTTTTGGAAGATGTAAGCATTGTCATGGAAAGGTACAATGAGAGGACTAGAAGAACTGAAATTTGAAAACCAATAATTTAAACGCAGAATCATTACGGTCAATTCTGACAGAGTTCTGTCTCCTGAACGAAATAATCAATGTTTTTCCATGTTGGCTCAGTTGTGTGGCACGATTATCATCACTTGTATTCAGCTTTCGTGTTTCAAGTTTTTCTTTAGGTGAGTATTATGAGAAACACTTTTTGAACCATTGATACTTCGTTGGTTGAGCTCTTAGTAAGACTGTGCATCTCCTGATCAGCAGGTATCTAATGATTTGGTCTAAAAACATTTGCGAGCAAACCAGCAGTTTTTCAGCAAAAATAAATTTAAAAAGAATTTTAAGAAAACCTATTACATGAAGTGATATTAGGATGATTTCAAACAATGTTAATTGACATGTCTTTCTCCTTTGCTGCAATCCATACTTAACGAATAAGCGTCAAGTCTCGAGCTAGCTAGTTTCAAGTCAGGTTGTTCTAGAAATTGCCAGAGGATAAGTAGGTCATAGTGAATACCATGC
>JACJUY010000785.1:125265-142251 GCA_014220935.1 Platorchestia sp. MABIK
GTGAGGAGGGAATTGCAGGCCGTCACAAAGGCCCCGACACTGTCGGCCCTCAATTTCAAGTTCAAGTACAGTCGGCAATGGGCACTGTCTCGAAGGTACTTCGAAGTTCGAGCGGAGCCATGTGGATGTTCAAATTGGAAACGACAGTCGCGCAGTGTACTGCTAGAATTTATTGCAGCAGAGCTGAAATAACTAGTTGTACAGGAATTGATATCTAAATGTTCGGAGTAATGAGATGGGGTCAATATCGGGTTTAATGCGATCACAGAAAATTAAAATTCGCTCCTCAAGAATCACGAAAGGGACATAATTAAAAACGTTTTTCACGAATGACGTTCTGCTCGCTGATGCGTTATATTCGAGTTATTCAACTTTGAAATTTTCGTTTTCCACAGCAGTTCTAGTGAATTTACGGTTGAGCGCGAGCTGTTAGAGTACGTTTGGGTACTTCGTAATTGATTATATACCAATCCCGCTTAGCCTGAACCCACTTCTACGATGTTTTAGTTAATAACACAATAAAGGTTACCACCCAAAAGTATTACGGTATGAACATATTCTGAAATTAAATCTACGGTATTCACTCCTACGGTTTCGCTAATGCTCTAAGGTCGCCGCCATATTGGAACATGTCGAGTGCATATCGATTTAAGTCTTCATAATTTCAGTTCCGCAAATATTATTGGGTGATAACCTTTATTGTGTTATTAACTATAACATCCTAGAAGTGGGCTCAAGCTCTGCAGGCTCGGCGGGATTAGCAAATATTAAATTACGACATAAATTGCAAAAACAAAACTTTTCCCCCGCTCCGGCATTGTTGGAACAAGCTCTCCTTTTGCGCGGGAAACCTATTTCAGGAGCGCCGTTCCTATAACTTCAAAGTTTAATAACTCGGAAATAACGCATCAGCGAGCAGAATGTCATTCATGAAAAACGTTTTTAAATATGGTATTCTATTGATTCTTTGAAATGGAATTTTAATTTTCTGTGATCGCATTAAACCCGATATTGACCTGAGATGGCACCTTGTTGATAATGTATGTTGTTGCAGAACTGACTGATGGAAAAGGTATAACAAAGAATGAATTCCTGAAATGTGTACAAAAATCAGCAAAGAGCATGACATTTGGAGGAGCCTGAGTTAAATGGGCAAAATTTTAAACTGAAAATTTAAAAAAATTTAAATGAGAGAAAATATTTTAGATAGTCATATAAGTTTATTCAAGGTTCCTGTACAGGTGATATGCAAATTAGTTATGGTAGTATGCAAAGTAAATAATGAAATGCAAATTATGATAGTTGAGGCAGGGCTATCAGGAAAACAGTAGAATGGAAACACAGATGATAGGGGAAGAACTGGTAAATTTTATACTTGTGAATTTCACCTTTAAGTTATTTATGAAGTAACATACATGAAAGTTTTTGAAAAAAATGTGGAAAATAGAAGGTTTTAGTAAAAGTTTGGACAAGTTTTCTAAGTAAGATATTGAGAATATAGTTGATGCTTTGATGTGTTTGATTGGATGTGAAAGTCTAAACAAATCCCAGATTAATCAAACAAATCTAATGTAGTGATATTGCATTTTACTGAAATCTCTGAAATTATGCTTAAAGTGTGATTACTAATACTTTGATGATGCTTAAAGTATTAGTCAGTATTCATTTATGTTATGAGCTTCATTATGTAAACTAATATTCATGATTATATTTACATGTTGATTATTTTGAATATCACTCTATCAGTAACTCTAGCACAAGTTTATATTTTCCTAAGCACAGCTGATTTGTAGACAAAAAATCTTAATTAGGAACCTAAAACAGCAAACCTTACAAATTTTTTCATTGTAACATATTTTAATTAAATCTAGAGTAATGCAGTCTTAGTGTGAAGGCAAAGACAGTGTTGCACCAAATAAAGTTGATATAAAAAAATCATGTTATCAGGTTTTTCTCATCAAAAGACCAATATTCTGTTTAAACAATGATAGTTCAAATTAGCAAATATGTATTGTATGGCTGCCCCCTTAGGGGGTTACAACTATTGTATCTATGAGAATTAGCATTTCCAGGGGCAAAATGTGTGAGGGCCCAAGCTGAGAGTTAGGTGGGCCTTTTTTTTTTTTTTTTGTTGGAATAAAATGTTTTTTGCTACGGTAAGGACCACCTTTTTTGGTTCACTGCTGCTCTGTTTTTCAGCACCTACTACTTTCTTCTTCAACTTTTATCTTGTTTCATGAGCTTCTTTCCCAACTTACTGTTTTGATACCCCTTCTGTGTAGATTCTGCATTCCCTAATATCCATACTAAATGAAGCCTTCCTCCTTCCTGTCTTTGATACGCTCTTTTTTGTAGCGGTTAGGGAGGCTCAAACTAACCTTGAATCTAAATGTATAAGCGTAAATCCATGCTAAAATGCAGTCTATTCTTCAGGATGAAATATACTGATTGCAGTTGTTGAGATGCAGCCTAGTTGAATGGTCTGTATCCTCAAAATTATTGGTTCATTAGTATTTTCATTACCTAATTCATGATGTACAGAAGTTACTCTATCAAATGATATAATTTTAATTATGCCAATTTTTGTTTATGCCTCTGGCTCATTGAAAATAATAAATTGAAAGCATAATCAAGCTAAAATTAATATTTCTCTGGATTGCTAAATACTTTATTTTTCAATCCATCCAAAGTTGTGGGATTTTTTCAGTAATTCTAGGACCCATGGATAACAATTACTCTATTTATACTGGGAGAAGTTTCTAAAGTTCACAATTTTTACCTAGAGTGCCTTTTATTATTGCTGATAGTCTTATTCTGGATGAACTTATAAAGTAGCAAAGGAGTCTTGCAGTCATAAGTTAGTCATTGCTTGTAACTTACTCACCTGGATAACTTAATTATTCAGTTTTTTTTTTTTTTTGCTCCCCATATTTTGACGCACAAGCAATCTGTTTCAATTCTCTTTGGTTCAAGATTGATGTATTATTGGCTTATTCTTTTGTGCACTCTAATGTCATTGATTGTGGGAATATCTCTATTGTTTCATTAATTCAAAACTGATTAGGAGGAAAATTTGTTCCTTATGGCATTAGAGGTTTTTTCAGCTCTAGTCTTCACATTTGTTGGATGTTTTTCTGTGGGGTGTTGTACATGAGTAAAAATACATTCTTGATTCTCTAAAGAAGCTAGAGTACTGACATACTCTCCAAAAAAATAGGATAAATTCTATTGATCAATATAATGATTGCCTTCTTCCATCAATTGATTGCATTATAATATGCATCAAATTAAAAAATTATAGTTTTGTATTTCAAAGGCATTGTTTTTGTGGAAAAAATCTTTAAACATTCAAAGATAGTGTATTGTCTATCAATTATATGGTAATATTTATGATTATGTAAATAACCTACTTACCGAGACATTTTGACAGATTTAAGGCAGTGATCACTACTTGAATCATCTTTTCTATGATTAATTTCTTAAGTGGTTTTGTACCATAATATTAACTAATTCTTCATAGAAATAAGAATTTAAAATTAAAAATGAACTGAATGTGAAGTTATTTCAACTTTTGATAGCAATGTTCTTATGAAAGTGATGTAAAATTTATCATGTTGTTAACTACTGTTGTTGTCCTGACTTCTTTATAATGGATAAATAATGTCCATCTGCTTATAAGCTATGAACAAACTAAAAAAATGATTCAATATACCTATAGTAATAAAATGCATGAACTAATATCTTGGTTGACTCTCCTCAGGAGGCATCTGATAACAAGTTCAGTTAGGTTTATCTACCCTATGCCATGGGGACTTGTGCCCTCAGGCTTAGGTTGCCACAGCTATAGATATGCCTTTAGAACTTTATATATCAACTCTTTGCTTATTTCAGTTTCTTGACTGTTGCAATGTCTTCATTGTATATACTTCTTTTTCCTTCCAAACTTGCTGTTTATATGCACATGATTTTTTGTGTGGTAACATACCTTGCAGCATTGATGTCCCATTTTCTACTTGCTGTTTCTATGCACATGATATTCTGTGTGGTGCACAAGTTTCCCATTTTCTACAGTCCATGTTAAATAGACTTTTTTTATCACTTCCTTCAGGTTGCCTCTGTTGTTTTCAGAGGATCTCAAACTATCTAATATTATACTAAATTTTCATGGCTCACATTTTCATTAATGTATTATGCAATGTCTGGCTATATTTTGTGGTTTTGTGAGATTTTTACCGTATTATCTGTGCCTTGTTGGTGAAATCAAACATAAGAAATAGATTGCTGTCATGTTAAAAATGAGTGATTGTTTTTCCAGGTGGTCTACAAAGAAAATTGATATGATAATTTGTATTAAGTTGTGTTGACGCTTGTTATTTGATTTTTAATATGGCTCAAATATTTCAATCAATAGCTTCTAAACTTTTAACTTGTAATGCAGGTGAGTTTTCTGTCTTGTAAGGTAAGATATTTTACTTGAACTTGGTCAGCTTGATCTGTGAGTAATGCATTATTGAGATATGTAAAAACATACATAGAATTAAGTCCTTTTATTGATTGTATTAATCATGCTCAGGGAAGTTATTTTAATAAAATTCTAATGGTATTATTGCTTTCCCTTTTGACAGAATGGGCTGCTCAAAGAAGTAAGTTACAAGTTGCTCTGAAAGTAGCCCGCCCTGCCCTCCAACTTCCAGGCTTCTATCAAGTTGGTCCATTTTCTTGTTCATCAGCTTTGGCTGTGATGCCTCCTCCCTTTGAAGGCAACGTGACTCCCAACAGAGATCGTCGTTACATTGACCAGTTCCTCCCAAAGGTCAAAATTGTACCAGCTAGAAAAACAGCAGTTCGTCCTCCATTGCCTCACAGGTTCAAGGAGATCAAGCGGTCCTGGAACCTGAGGGAAATTCCTTCTGATGAAGAAGCATGGCAGAAGCACAATGAAATTGCTCCATGTGAGTGATGGACTGAGAATTTCATAGCATGACTTTGGCTCATCATTGGTTTTGTGAATCATGATTGTTGTGTGTTTAAATTTTTATTGTAGCATGCAAAAATGTGTGAGGCCCTGAGCTGAGAGTTAGGTAGGCCTTCTTTTTGTTGAAATAAAAATGTTTTCTGTAATGTTACGGACCATCTTTTTTGGTTCACTGCTGGCCTATTTTTCAATACCTATGACATTTTTCCTTCAACTTACTGTTTCTATGCACCTTGTACATAGATTCCGCATTCCCTTAACTCCATACCAAATGGTGCCTTCATCCTTTCTCTCTTCAAACATCTTTGCTGTGGAATAGGGAGGTTAAAACTTTCTTATAATCAATCAATGCAAGGCAAATTATACTAGAAGTTATTCAAGTATCAATGAATTTTTATTTATTGGATACTCCACAAAGAGCATTGTATAATTTTTGTATGATGGTCAATTATATTGCAGTAGGCAGTGTAATCTGCTCTTTGTTTATTATTGACTTATTTATTGGCCGATATTTTGATAAGTAAAGCTAACAGTACTACAGTTTATTACTGTAAATACCCTATAGCTAGACACTTGAGTACTATTTACCACAAATGGTAAGTACAACAGAAAATGTTTGAACACTAGTTAATCCCCTTCATGCCATGTGAATGATGTTGATCCAAAAAAGGCTAAAACATTATTACAAGCTTTTCAATAGAAGTTTTGTTAGCTGAAGATATAATCTTATATTATGGACAGTTATTTGGTGTATCTGTAATTACTTTGAATTAATTAGGTACTAAAATATTTTGATTTTGCTTAGGTTAAGTTAAAGTTGTCATGTAGATTATTTCTGTCTAGTAATCTTACATACAATTCCCTCAACTTTGCTCTTTCTTTTACTCAGATATTTTTCTGTATGTGTACTCTTGACACAAGTTAGCAAAGTATGTTGGCTAAATGTTAAGTATTAATGTATACAGCCTGTGAAAAATTAAAGGTTTTAATATTTTCCTTGAATAAATTTTCCAGATGTGGATGACAAACAAATATATCCACCCCAATAGTACCTGCGGTTAAAATATTCCTGTATTTGTGCACTGGTGAAACTTGTATCACCGGTACGATCATTAAGCATCCTTATGAGAGTTACAGACACACGGAAGAAGCAGACACCAAACTAATACATAAACACACCAAGGGTATTATTAGGTAAGATTTTAGCAAAGTACATTGGGCATCTCTGTTGAGAGGTTAATTCATTGTACCAGGCGTTGTGGAGCAAGTGAACACACAGCTGGAGGAGGGCCGTGCTGGTCGCCTGTTTGCTGTGGTGCATGTGGCGGGACATCAGTTCATTGTCAAGTCCGAGGACCTCATCGTCGTATCAGGATATTGGGCTCCTAAACTTGGGGAATCCCTAAGGCTGGAAAAGGTACCATTACAATTCTTTTGTTTTTTTCAACTACGTTCATCTTGGTTTTATTTAATTGAAAGGACAGAGTTCATTGAGGTTCTGACAACTCCATATTGCACTAAAATTCATTCTACTTCATACAAAAGCTATTTAAAAACCATGGCATTCCAGCCTGAAATTTACTACTGATTCGGGATGAATTTGTAATTTCATGAACTTCAAATATGAATTTGGAGCATTTGGTGCTGTGTGTGTGTACTGAGACTTCAATTGACAGGAAAAGTGCACAGTGCATCAGCAACCAAAATTGGTCAGGTTTAAGTGTACTGTGTGCGCATCATTTTGAAGAAAACCATCAATGATTTGTTGAGTGAAGTGATTGTTGAGTAACGAGCTTGCTGCCCTGCTATTGTTGTTGTAGGTTGTAAGAGGTAGGTTTATCTATTGTTGTAGTTTATCTATCAAGAGTATAATGCTTGAGAGTGCTTGTAAAGAGATTAAATTAACATTTTTGCGGCAGGATTTTTTTTTCGAGTGGGTAATTACTTGAAAGAAGTTTTCTTCCAAATTTTTCTCAGACTCAGAGTGTGTTTATAAATTTGCCATGTTTGTTAGGGTTTGTATTAGTCAAGTTGTTGTGGTATGTTAGGTATATTATTTATGTGCCAATACCAGGATAGTTCATTATTTCATTATTTGAATGTGCCATGCAGTTGTAGCCCCAAGTGTAGTAAAATCATGCATTAGTGTGTATCTTCAGTGGCTTTCTCCATGGTCTCTTACATGGTGAACATTTGGAGTAGAAAACTGCAATGACAGATTTTTAATTTAATCTGTACCAAAGTTCTTATGGTAGGAAAAGTGATAGGAAAAGAGTGATAGGAAAAAGGTGGGTTGATATAGTGTAAAATCAGTTGTGCAAAAATACGTCGAGATGTATGTAAGAAATCGGGTTAGTAAAGATGCAGAGAGGCATGACTGTTATTTTGAATATCATCTATTGGGTTGATGCAAACCTTTTTTGTTAACAAGTTGACTGTGAATGCCTGTGTTTACCATTTTGTTATTGTTTATACACCCCTCAGGGGGATACAACTATTGTATCTACAGGAATTACCACTCCCAGGGAAAAATGTGGGGGCCTGAGCTGAGTTAGGTGAGCCTTCTTTTTGTTGAAATAAAATATTTTTTGTTATGTCAAGGACATTTTTTTCGGTTCACTGCTGTCCTGTATTTCAGCACCTACTACTTTCTTCTACTTTTATCTTGTTTCATAAACTTCTTTCTCAACTTACTGTTTCTTTGCTCCTTCTGCATAGATTCCACGTACCCTTATCTCCGTACTAAAAGGTGCCTTCCTCTCCTTGGAAGGCTTTTTTTTAGTGATTAGGGAGGCTTAAACTAACATAATCAAATCTATTGTTTATATTTCATCCGAGTCAGTCATATGCGAAAGCTAGGTGTTGAGATTTTTTACAGTGAGTACTTCTATGTATGCTGTTGTCATTCAAGAATAATAATACGAGATAAATGAGCAAGACTTATGACCATGTTACGTTTACGCAGGTGTTGCTCATGGGAGGTCGCGACTTCTCCTTTGTTGGTCGCCCCCTGCTCCCCCTCGACCAGGTCTACGTAGACGCTACCGTGGTTGAGAAAACCCTCTCCTACACCAAAATTTGGTTCAAGACAATCCCTCGTGGCAACTACAAGAAAGCCAGATGTAAGTTAATGTTCCTATCTTTTGGTATTGATTTTGATTGCCCTGTTTACCAAACTGTAAGTTCATATTGTTGTTTTTTGGTATTGATTGAATGCCCTGATATATATGTCAGAGTAAATTTTGATAGAAGCGTTGAGTTGGTTTGCCCATATCTCTGTGGGTACCTAGAGAAAAGCTTTTCCCAGCCTCCCCGCAATACGGCACGGAAGATTGTGTTTGTTGTACTCAACTTAATGTAAATTTAAATGCTTTCCAATTTTCAATTCGGATTTTCTAACAAAGGTGGAACACCTCCAGCCTCCTTGGGAGGTGTGGACGCCTCTACATGACATCTTTGATTATTACTGTGGTAGAAGATGCACACGCATCACTTATTTGTAATCATTTATTCGAGTGTGTTAATCTCCATCTCTTTAGAATTGAACGTCAGGTGTCCCACATGCAAAGCGAGTGTTGAGTTCCACCGGACCACCCGTAAGAGGCAAATGTCTGCGAAGGTGTGACACTTCATTTCTTTATTTACATATTGCATGTATTGAAGCCTTCATGAATGTCATGTACCCTCTATTGTACTAAACTTTTCCACATCATAAGCGCTTAGATGTAGTAGATGTTAAAAAACTATCATTATACTCAGTACTCTTTCGGAATCATTTTTAATATTCTATTGATCTCGTTCTATATGTATTGTATTTTATCATAATATTCACTATAATACGAGTTTTTAATAGTTTTTTCATCGTTTTATCGCGGTAGGGCCTACATCCGAGTCTTGATGATTGATGAGTTCAGAGGGAACAAATCATAGTAGTTCAGTGTTGCTGATAGCTTCAGCAGTTTGGTCTCTCAAGTTAAATAAGGTCAAGACAGTGAAACAAGTGGGTCTGGCTCGTGTCTTGAATATGTTCTCTCCTTAACTGAGAAATTGTCTTAGATTTATTTATTTTTCAACTCAATCGTAGTTAGTGCTGAAGTTGAACTGGCTGCTATGTTTAGCGTGTTGATCTCCTCAGTGGGATACAACTCTTGTATCTACGGGAGTTAGCGCTCCCTGGGGAAAGATGGGAGGTTTTGAGCTTATGGGTTGGTAGCTTCTCTTTTGTTGAAGTAGGCGTTTTGTTTCGGGGCGTAGTTTTTTCTGTCCTGTTTTTCGGCACCTACTACATTTTTCTTCAGCTTTTATCTCGTTTCCTGACCTACTGTCTCAATGCTCAGGGGATTTTGTGTGGCAACACATCTTGTATATAGATTCTCGGTTCCCTTATCACATGCTAAATGGTGCATTTCTTCTTCGCTCTTAAGAACCCTTTTGTTGTGGTTAGGGAGACTAAACTAACTAATCTAATCTGTACATTGATTTTTAGGACTCTTTCGCTCGTTGAGCTGGATCCAATGAGCAACGGATGCAAAAAAGTCTGTTTAGGGCCAGTCTCGTAATACAAAGTGTTTCAGACTTCTGACTAAAGCATGAATACCTCAGTAAATACTAACTGCATGCGCCACATTGTTCTATCAATCAAAAAGTGAACACAATTTTGGCGATTTTTGTGATTCACTTTGCTATCCTTGTTTCAGACATACGGGTGCCGCTAACCTACTTGAGGATCAACCGCGTGTGTGTCCTTAACAAAGTGAACGAAATGCCTGACGAAGCCCAGCGCGTCCAGGGAAAAATCATCGCCCAAGCAGACGAATAATTACCGCCTATTTTGACTTTGTGTATATAAAAATCATTTTTCCAAGCGAAATGCGGCGTAAGGCAACGTGCGCTGTCAAGTAAGGATGGACCCAAATATGGGAGACAGTCGACCAGTATCGGTCATTTTGTGAAAGGTGTTTGTCAAAATTTTGATTTCTGTATTTGTTACAAACTTTGAACCTCTCCCACGGTATTGACTTTTGGTTTCATGTGTGCAGCAGTACCGTAGTGAAGCTCCCATACATCTTATGAAAAATATTTTAGGCTACTGTGTTATTTCAATGAGATTCATTGATGAAGGTTATTATGAATGTAATATTCTTGCATAAGTAAATAGGTTCATGTATAATTATAAGCTTGTCATAAAAACATGATGAAAATTTCTCCACCAATCTTTTTCACTTCTAGCCAACACATCGATTCTAGTGTATATTTTTTTAACAGTCCGGAGAGCTTTTTTGGGATTGTTTTCATTCTCACTGTGTAATCACGGTGACCATTAATGGGTAACCATTAGATGAAGCATTTTATTAGAAGTGTTAATTTTTCTACCTCTGCTATATCTCTAATATGGGTTACAGCACAACACTATTTAAAGGTCCGAGGCGAGAGTGTGATCGGCTCTTTATTTGTTGAAATCGAATAGGATTGTTATGTTAATGACTATCTTTTTTCAGTTCACTGGTGTCTTATTTTTCACCACCTCATCCTTAAACTTTTATCTTGTTCGAGAATCTTCCTTTTCAAGTGCTTCTACGTGCAGGGAATCCTGTGCAGAAATACGTCTTGCACATAGATTCAGAGCTTTTTGTGTTGTATATACTAAATGGTGCCTTCATCCTCCCTCTTTGTACCGGTTTGAGAGTCTAAAACTAGTTTTCCTATAAAAAAATGAGGTAAGGCTTTCGAAAAGTATTATCGCAAAATTTCGAACGTATTGTCAGATGTTACTTCATTAACAGTTAGCAAGTTTACCGAGTAATCTAACTACCTAAATTAGTTTATATTTTATAGAACTATGACTATGCGTTTACGCAAATGAACGGCACATATACGACCATAAGCTGTTATAAATATTACGCATCTTCATCGTAATAACCGATTGATTTTTTTAGACAGTGCAAGGGATTTTGTTGTTAATAAGACATATTCACAACTCGCTTTTATTGCCAGTTCTTGCTAAATTATCCTTTCCCTTTGTTATCTTGAGATTGCCTTTGTCTTTGTAGAGGGGGTAACTATTGTTTTTCAAGTTGACAAGCTTTTTATTTCAACTTCATGTGAAGCGAGTTTTTAATTTTTTATTCGGTGAGATTGTGAATGCTCTCCACGAATCTACTCATGAGCCTTGACACCTTCAGCATTTCACATTCGGTGAAAACTCGTGCTCTAAATGTCAATGACAAAATGGGTTCACTATTGAACAGTTATACAGTACGTGAGCTACTTACAAAATTCTAAGAGCTCTTTCAAGGAGAAAGCGAGCTAACACTTCTCGAGAGATTCTCACTTGAGCTCGCTTCATTAGTTTTAATTAGACTGAAGGAAATTAGTCCTCAACGATTCATTGGGGCCGTTTATTATTAGAAGAAGAAGCCCAAGATCTTGCCTCCAAGATGTTTCCTCTTGGCCTCTTCGTGATCCATAATGCCATCAGAAGTGGTCAACACGACGTGCCTGCAAGAGAAAAGCCTTAATAAGTTGCAAATCGAAATGCGCTTTGCGTCCAACTAAATTATAAGAGAAATTAATAATTCACGAGAACGGCAAAACACATAACCCAGTGAAGAAAATCTGCCATATTTGGCTGATGACGCATGATTCACGCTATACTCAGAAAGTACAATTTAGCGAGAGTAGTGAAATATTGCTCAAACACGAACAAACATTCACGCGACTACGTTGAATAAAGAGAAAGCTCTTAACTAGCTGAAAAAAAGTCTGTTGGAGAAATATTCTACTAAAGAATACAAACCTGGCCACCTACACTTCAGAGCAACAGGATCGAGATTACAGCCCAGGGGCTGTAGCGGCTGACAAACCGATTGTAGTGCATCCACGTTATTGAGAACAAATCTTATTTATATATACATATGTCCTAATTTAATTCAAAGGTAACCAGTACTTTTAGAAGTTCAAGCTGACAGGAAATTTACTGAACAGTTAAAGACTTCAAACTCAATCCAGACTACTAAGATCATCCGATAGCTTACCCGAACTGTCTGGAGGGCAAGAGGTTGTTGGTCCATTTGTCGATGGCGAGGTTGGACACGTCGAAGCGTGGGGAGATGACACCGCACTTCATGATTCGGCCAGTCAGATTGACGACGATCTTGTTAGATCTGTGATCATCGATGATCTCAAATTCACCGATATATCCTGAAAATTGCAATAACACTGAGAATGACGAATTGATATATGAACAATATGAAGAAATCAAACCGATTCAGTAATAGTTCAGATCATAACAACTTCGAAGGAAGTTTCTTGGAAAAAGAAAGGAAAATATTTGCCAATAGCAAGAATGGGTAAATGGAATGACATGGAGTAGTTACAACGTTCTGAACAATATTTAAGGTTTTACATGAATATGCTGCCTACAAGAAAGTCGATATTGTTGAAGCTGAATTTAGTTTTATTTTATAGCTGAAGGAAAGCAAAGATAGAGCTTTAAGCAAGTAAAATGTTATTTTCTTCTAAATAATTACCCAGAGAACGATTTAGAGTCAATTTAAATTAATACGAGATCACAAAACATAGAATACGTAACAGAAATAAATGAAGCAAAAACTATTGATGGCGAAAATATTACACGAACTTCTGAAGATAGGCCATGTTGGCACTCCTATCGCACCGAGCGACATTTGACAGTGTTTGACCATTCATTGGGTCATCAGATTTCTTGCTTGAATTTGAGAACGTTTAAAATGATTAGAAACGTGAATACCTAAAAGCATGACACTACACTTTCAAATAGAAGGCAGTTACACCTACTTTCCTGCAAGAATTTAAACTAGAAGAAGCTTCCCTACACTCGTCAAATTCAAAAATATTGCTGGTTGTGAGCACAAAGCTAATTCGTGAATTGTCACAGGACTAAATTATGCCAATACCACAATTTGAACATTGATTAAAAATGAGCCCAGTTAATAACAAGTCATATAGATTATCTCAGGCATTACTACACCATCGGGAATCAAAGGTAAGAATTGAAAAGATTAGTACTTCGACCAGCATGAATTTATCAGTAAGTTCCATTATATCAAATGACCAAAAACATACCTTACACTGCAACAACTTTAAAAGCAAGACAACAAGCTAGTATACAGCCCTTAAAAAAACTTAAAAAACAGAGAAAAGTGATACAAACTATCCCTTATAACACGTATGCTATAAATTTGTAGTTGAAACCATTATTATGGCTAAAGGAAATACTCAACTTAAAGTTCGGAATTTTTTTTCTTCATTTCAATAGCCATTCATCACCATATTAGGAGCGAAATAAAATTACCTTTATAACATTAACTAAACTATCTTCCACAGCAGATGGATGCCACGTAATGAGGTAACTTACCATGCTTCATCATCACAGTGAGGAATTTGATGATGACTTTTGACGAAGGCTTGATAAGCACCTGAAAAAAAAGGAAAATGTAACTTTAACCAGAGGTACATTTAAATTGCATGTTACATTATTTTACTGGATGAGAAACCGATTTCTATGAAAAAAACATTACAAGTGATAATCTAAAATGCAAAACTTGGCTGTGTGCTCATATTATTTAATTACTATAGTTATATTAGCTCAAGACTTCTTAACCATCACAAAGGAGATCTCAAAAGAAGGGAACATTTAGTTTCGATGGTATAAAATGGGAAACTCATGCACAAGATGCATTCCCACAAAGGATGCCTCAATAATAGAAACGGCCATTTTATTATTGCAGGAAAAGAGTAGAGATGCAAGAGATAACTGAGAAGGCATGAGAACTAAATGAAGCCATGTGAGCTCAAAAGACCGAAGCAGATAAAGCAGAAAGCTATGGGCCTTCAGGAAAATCCAATTTATAACAGGTAATTCCAATATCTCCCTATGGAGCGTCTCTCTCTCCATGCTATAGATCAGGCAAATATAACCGACAAAAACCTACCATATGCTGAATTACAAGCAAGCCAGGAATAGAAACACCTGCAGAATGTATTGACCAGGCAGCCACATATCGAGAAGAAAATATGAAGTAATTCTTCCAAATAAGATGTCACTAAAAGTAGAAAAGAAAAAGGGATATCTATCTGCTCATTTGACAAAAGCAACTAATTTGAAAATAACCACAAGCCTTCAACTTTTTGTTTCAATAATTTACATTTAACTTAGCATGAACTTTTAAAAACTTACTATTGGAACATAATACATAGTGATAAGACAATTCATGATTCCTCAAACAAGAAGTTTACACTGGAGTTTATACGTTATCTCCTCAAGTTCCCAAGATAAAAATTTAGTTTGAGCCTCCCTAACCACAACAAAGATATTTGCAAGAGCAGGAGGAATGCGTTATTGCATTGAGCATCAAACTGAGAGAACAGAACAAGGCATCTCCCAACACTCTGTACAAAGAACAAAGAAACAGCACGATTAGAAGTTTATAAAGGATGGAATTGAAGAAGAAATGACCCAGAGAGGTAACACTGAACAAAAATATTCACAATACTTTGCTGAAAAATAACTTATTTCACAGAAAGAATGGCCCTCCTAACCTTCAGAACATTCCTCCTCCGAGAGTGCCAAGTATACAATAGTTGCATCCACTTGAGGAGGCAGTTCTTTTTTTAAATGTTGAGCCATTTAAAACCTTGAGTTTTGAACATCAAAATATCGCCTTGGAGCTCGGGAGTCAAGTCAGAATATCACGCTGAACGGTCAGGCAACAAAGCACTTCCTCAGTATATAGCAAGAGAACATTTAGTAAATCTCCCCTTCACACAGTTTACCCAGGAAAGTTTTGAATATATCAGCTACATGAACGTACTTCTACCATGAAATGCAGATTTTGCAATAATGAATTACTGTTAATCCTCACAGCAGCTCAGTGTGATACACAAAGTACTTCCTTTACCTTACAACACTTTGGGCTCATCAGCATTCTGTGAAAACACCACTCCAACTTCATTAATCATTACAAAACTCATTATTAAACTACTTATAGCATTGTAAAAAAACCTCACAATAGTTTTTGTCCATTTATTCTTACTGTGTCTTTGCAGTTAAAAGAATTTGCATGTTGCTGAAAATTTTCTCACCCACACGGATAGGACACAAATATCTCCAGCAAATTAATTTGCAAGTTTTCACTACAAAGACAACATTATGGTAAATTCAACAGCACAATATCCTCATTTATCAGCATGAAGGTGAGACATTTGAGCAACAAACACTTGAGATAAAAATTCACTCCTATCAATACATCCACACACTACTACTTGTAAAAAATGCTCATCCATGGATATATATTTTAAAAATTTTTTTTTCTTCAAGAAAATTTACTTATCCATTGAAATTACATCTACACTCACCATGAGTAGTGAAATATTCAATTTTAGGTATCGATTTTAGATAAACAGTCTACAAGCCATGAAAGATGAAAAAATGCTCTAAGCATATTGGAATGGTATTGCCACCCATAACCTCCTGCATACTTTGGCAACCAGCATACAAAATTTAACCTTTGGTTTTACCCCTGAACTAATAATTGATTATTCAAATTAATGTTAAGTGAACACTTTGACTGCAATTGGCTAAACCAAATTTCACAATAACTCAAATTTCAAGTCAATTGTAGTAAGTGACTTTGAAAACAGCTAACAATAACTGAATTGTGCTTCACTTAGCTTAATTAATATTTTTGGAAATTGAGTGTGACTACTGGTTGGTCAACAGCTTAAAAAAAAACTCCGTCGTCACAAGTGACACGTTTCAGTCAAAATGTTATATCATTTACAAGTTAAACTAAATCCACATTTAATTAAGTAAATCCATGTGAAGCACTAACAAAACAGCCAAAAAGTACCTCACAATTTTCTGTTACTTCCATCACCCTGGAAAACCAAATCAGAAGTAAAAACACTCTAGAGATCAATGTTTTAGGAAATAAAAAAAGGCAACATAGGCTATTAATCACAAAGACATAGGATAGTACATCAGGTAAATTTACAGGAAATAAACATTTTCAGCTCAAGTGAAACAATGAAGGTATTAAAAAACCAAGCTCTCACCTGTCGCTTGCCCTTCTTCTCAGCATTGTTGATGCACTTGAGAGCATCAGCCAAAGTATTCATTCGCACCATCTTGCTTTTGTGTTGTTAGCTCTGCAAAAAATTAGTAAAATTAATTATACAGTGAATATTACCAAACAAGTACCTTACAGTTGCATGATAAAAATACAATGCTGTGTTTATATTGTACTACAGAATTAAAGTATTCGACTATGATAATTTATAGCAATCTGTTCATTAAAGGATTTTTAATCCTAAATATTCCATCCTTTAAAATATTTTAAATATCTTAAAATATCTAAGTTCTAAAAAAATAAATTCAAGAAATGTGTAAGTAGTCAATCTTTTTAAAAACTATATAATTTACACTAAAATAATTGCAAACATTACAGTATTAAATAGAGTCAATTAGCAGTTTAAGCCATTCACGGAAATTAAAAATTCTGTTCCCAAGAATCACCAATGGAACACATTTAAAAAGTTTTACATCAATGACATCCGGCTTGCCAATGCATAATTTTTGAATTATTCAACTTTGAAGTTATGGAATGTTGTATATAATGAAGGAACGGACACATTCTTGCCAAAAAGTGGGCATGTCCCACCAAGAAAGTGGGCGTGACCCAACAATGCGGCGACTAAGCAACCGACTATTTGTGTTATTCCTATCTGAACATTATTGTTATATCTTGAAAATAACACATCAGCAAGCAGAATGTCCTTTTATAAAACATTTTTAAATGCGTTCCATTAGTGATTCTTGGAAATGGAATTTTTAATTTCTGCAAATGGCTTAAACTGCTCCTTAAATAGTGGTAAACAATAAAAGTGAGTTGACTGAAACCATCTAATAATAATTTCAATTCACCACGTTTTGACAATGTGTGCAATCCCTCTATTAAGGTATTTTAATTTTG